>JANAVB010012424.1:185000-374190 GCA_029216955.1 Iris pallida
AGGGGGTGGACAAAAGATGCTCATTCTCTCTATCGGTGATGAGGTTGGGGACCTCTGATAAGAACTCGACGTCCTTGACGATGACATCTTTGGAGAAGATTTTGGTGTAAAAGTTGGCGGCGGCCTTTGAAATGCTCTTCTGGTCATCCAGCAAGATGCCGTTGGCATCGAAAATCTGGTGCAAATTAAGCTGTTGTCTGCGACCTTTGACGCATGAGTGGAAGAAGCTGAAATTATGCTCCCTCTCGTTGTCCCAGGTTAATCTAGCTTTATGCTTCCAGAATTCCGTCTCAACTTTCAGCCTGGACTTGAGAATCGCTCTAGCTAGGTTGAGCGCAGCACGGGTCTCCTGTGATCTATCCGTGGCATATAGGATCTCAGCTCAGGTTACGTCGTCCTCTGCAGTTCTGATCGCCTGGAAGATGTTGTCGAAAGCGGACTTGCTCCAAGTCGAGAGAGCCTTCCTAGTAGCTTTGAGTTTAGATGTGACACGGACTAGAGGATCGGGATCATCCGCCAAACTCCAAGCGGATGCCACAATAGTTTTTGTCACGACCCAGAACCAGAATACTGGAGAGCGGGTGCAGACACAACCAGCTACGAATATTGAAATGGAAACCACCTCGATATACGGTCACGGCTGTCTAGAAATATGATGGTTTACTACAAGCCAACAGTCTCTTATGGTCATGAACAAGCCTAATGTCTCAATTGTTGGCCCATTGGTCATATGGTCAACCTAATTTTAATAATTGATCAAAACTCTGTCTGGATATACGAAGCTTGTTGGGACATCTCAGCTTCTTGGACATAAGCAAGATTGGATATTCACTCCGTTCAAGACTGAAGATCTGTTTGCCTACTTGAGTCTGTACTTCCTATACAATGTAATTTTTTACTTTATTTGAGTCTAGGAATACGATGTACACTGCATCGTACTGGCAAATAGGCTACCCAAGAAACATTTTCAAAATACCCTTTCGTTTTGAAAATAAGCCCACTTACAAAAGCCCAAACTTCTTCCTAACTGTTTGACTTTTTCAAAAAGCCCAAAACCAATTTGCAAAAACCCTGACAGAACTCCAACAGAACTCGGACAGAATTCGGCCAGAGTTCGGCCAGAGTTCAGTTAGTGAACGTTGCTTTTTGAACTTGGTCTTCCTGCAGTTACGGATCCCACCGAGATTTTCTCATAGAGTTCTGCCCAAATTCTGCCCGAATTCTGTCAGAATTCTGCCTTTGGAAAAACTATAAATAGAGAAGGATTTCGATCATTTCAACACACTCATTCACTTTCAATCTTCTCTCTATCTAAAAAGCTTTCTGCCTTCCAAAGAGTTTTCTAGAGCTTTCATTTTCAGATCCCAAGCCAGTTACAATCCTCTAGTCGATTTGCCAGTGCGGTACGGTCTAGAAGTTTCTGAGAGATTGTAATCAGAAGGCTTGATTGAAGAATACCTCTTCACATTTGAAGTTGGACGAGTTCTTCGTATTAAAGCTCGCGTTGTAGAAGTTGCAAGGACTTCGTAAGAAAACTTGCGATTTTTCCTATAGTGGATTCAACTGGTAGCAAGAGTTCTACCGACTGGATTAGTCCTCAACAGAGGGATACCGGTATACATTGCTGTCTTTGCGTTTGCTTTCTGAACTCTGCCTTTACATTATTTCAACTGTGATTATATACTGTGATTGTGTTGCTAACATTTTTTAATTAGCATTATTCCGCTGCCAACTCTATTCACCCCCCTCTAGAGTATTACGCTTTACTATATCGTTCCTACAATTGGTATCAGAGCGGGTGTTACAGGTAAAGCGAGGTAACAGTGCTATTATTTATTCATTATTTATTAGATCACAGCACATCACATGGCTACTATAAAATTCACAAGTGAAGGTCAGGCCACAAACAGACCCCCACTGTTTGATGGTACTAACTACACTTATTGGAAAACACGGATGAGTTTCTTCTTGAAATCTCTTGATTTTGACTTATGGGCTATTGTTCTTGATGGCTATCAGAAGCCACCTCGTATAAATGTCGAGGGAGTTTTGGTTGAAAAACCCCAAAGCAGTTATACAGAGGAAGAAAAGAAAAAGGCCAGTCTTGACGCACGTGCCATTAATGCTCTTTTTTGTGCCTTAGACAGAACAGAATTTAACAGGGTATCTACATGCACAACGGCAAATGGTGTGTGGAAGCTTCTCGAAGTTACACATGAAGGCACGACTCAAGTCAAGGAGTCAAAAGTCAGCAGACTTACTCAAGAGTACGAGGCGTTCAAAATGAAGCCAAATGAAACAGTCACACAAATGTTCGAGAGGTTCTTGGATATTGTAAACCCTTTGTCCTCCTTAGGCAAAGATTACAGTAACCACGAAAAGATTTGCAAACTCCTGCGAGCTCTCACCAAGAACTGGATTCCAAAGGCTACAGCTATCATTGAAGGAAACGACCTCACCACAATGTCACTTTAAGTACTCATGGGTAAACTACTCACTCATGAACTGGAGCTACAAGATTTTGAAGAGCCTGCTCCAAAGGAGAAGACTATCGCCCTCAAGGCTCAGCACAGAAAAGCTGCTGAAGATGACTCAGACAGCAGTGGATCTGACGCTGAAGATCAAGCTCTCCTAGCAAGGAAGTTCAAAAGATTCATGAGACATGAGAAGAGAGTCAAAGAGAACAACAGCAACAACTGATATCAAGAAGATACTGTCTGCTATGGCTGTAAGAAGAATGGACATATAAAGAAAGACTGTCCCATCAACTCATCATCGAGCAAGAAGAACAACAGGTATGAAAAAGGCAACCTGAAAAGATCAACGTCTCGGAAATATGCCAACACCAGCATATGGCATGGGAGTGAAGCTAGCGACTCAGAAGATGAACATTCAGAGGACGCTGCAAACATCTGCTTCATGGCAATCGATCAGGTACCTACTGAACCTGTAGAAACATATGATGACTTCACCTTTGAGCAATTAGGAGATGCCTTCAGTGACCTGATGCTTGACTACAGGAAACTGCGTAGTAAATATCAGACCGCTAAGATAGTACTCAAAGAGTACAAAGGAGAAATAGGAAGACTTACCGACCTACTAGCTGAGGTTAGAGCTAATGTTAGTGAGTCTGGTGAGCTTTCCTCTATAAAGCACTTATTACACGAGACTAAACAGTCATCCGAAGAGAAAGACAAGATTATAGACCAATTGGGAGAAGATCTTTCTAGAGAAAAGAAAGTCTTCAATCTGCACAAATCAGAATGGAATCACTCACTTCTGATTATACTAAGTTATATGACACTTCCAAAAGGTTGGAAATTAGGTTAGGAAAACAGCCTGAGCATGCTGCTTCCTATCCTAACACGTGTCACTTACCGAGAATTCGGAACATTCCCAAGCTAAACTCTGTCAGACCAAACCATATAAAACCTTTACCCCAAAAGGTTAAGCCCAAACATGATTATAGGTATGCATTCTTCTATACTAGAAAACCCAAACCTACCAACCATGCACACCACTCAGCTTTCAACACTCGACATGCACAATGTCATTATTGTGGCCTCATTGGTCATATATCATCTGCATGTAGAATGAGAAAGCTTGTAGATTTAAATGTTTATGCTTGGATACCTAAAGCTAACAATTCAGGACCCTACAAGAAATGGGTACCAAAGGTTTCATCTGCAAACTATTTTGTAGGTGGAACACCCTTCACATGCTAGAAGCAAATGGATCCTCGACAGCGGTTGCTCACGGCATATGACCGGTGACGCTACCCTATTTGCAACACTGTCGAAGAAGAAGAAGGAAGGTTATGTTTCCTTCGGTAATAATTTGAAAGGGTATATTATTGGTATCGGTGATGTTGGTAAGTCTCCCTATCCCGTGATTAAAGATGTCTGTCTGGTTACCGAGTTGAAACATAATCTGCTCAGCATAAGTCATCTAGCTGATCATGGTTATGGTATCAACTTTGGCAAAGACAAATGTACTATAGTTGATAGCTCAACTGGTAGTACTATCTTTGAAGGAATCAGGGAAGACAATATATATGTTTTCTATCTGCTAGAAGAAGCTAACATTTCAGGTAGATGCTTACTGGGCAAAAGTGATGATCGTCATCTATGGCACATGAGACTCGGTCATGCAAACATGGATACAATTTCAAGATTATCCACAAAGAAGATAGTACGCAGTTTACCAGACATAACAATCAAGAAGGATTCGGTATGCAGCCAATGTGAAAAGAATAAGGCTACCAGATCCACATTCAAGTCTGTAAACGCAGTATGTACTACTAGACCTCTACAATTGCTACATATGGATTTATTCGGTCCTAGCAGAGTTGCTAGCCTCGGAGGTAAATTATATGCATTTGTTATTGTAGATGATTTTTCTAGATACACGTGGGTATATTTCTTGGCACGCAAGAATGACGCATTATCCGAATTTGTCGCCTTTTGCAAGAAAGTACAAAATGAAAAAGGTTACATGATCACTCGAATTAGAAGCGATCATGGAGGCGAATTCGAGAATGCTGATTTCGAGCAATTTTGTGACACACACGGTTTCATACATGAGTTCTCCTGCCCTAGAACTCCACAACAAAATGGAGTTGTGGAACGTAAGAATAGAACTCTAACCGAAATAGCCAGAGTGATGTTAAATCAATTTAGCCTACCCAAATACTTCTGGGCTGAAGCTGTCAATACAGCTTGCTTTGTGCTCAATAGAGTTCTAATTCGACCCAAATCGAAGAAGACTCCATTTGAGTTATGGTTTGATAGAATTCCTTCAGTTTCATACTTTAAGATTTTTGGCTGTAAGTGCTTTATTCTTAATACTAAAGACAACTTGGGAAAGTTTGACGAAAAGGCCGATGAAGGTATATTTCTAGGTTATGCGGCCATGAGCAAAGGGTACAGAGTCTTCAACAAACGTACCATGATCATCGAAGAATCAATCAACGTCACTTTTGATGAAATGAACCAAATGACTCACGATGATAGTGATGAAGATCAGCCTACATCAAGTTCAACATCAGCTGAACCTGAACCAAGCTCTGCACTAGCTGAACCCCCTAGAGGAGATCCAGGAACCAGCTACCTATAGAGTCTACCGAAGAGGTTAAAATTCACAGCTGATCATCCACAAGATTTGGTAATTGGTGACATTACCAAAGGAGTAAGTACTCGATCATCCAGTAGAGATATTGTTTCTAGTGTTGCATTTATTTCACAGCTAGAACCTAAATCTATTGATGAAGCATGTAGTGATAGTTTCTGGATAGATGCCATGCAAGAGGAATTGAACCAATTCGAACGGAATCAAGTTTGGAAACTTGTTCCCAAGCCTATTGATCATCCGGTCATTGGCACCCGTTGGGTATTCCGAAACAAACTAAATGAGGATGGTTTAGTAACTCGTAACAAGGCTCGACTCGTAGCTCAAGGATACAATCAAGAAGAGGGTATCGACTACGATGAGACTTATGCCCCAGTTATGAGATTAGAATCCATTCGAATGTTATGTGCATTTGCATGTTTTCATGATTTCAAACTTTTTCAAATGGATGTAAAAAGTGCTTTTCTAAATGGCTTTATAAAAGAAGAAGTTTTTGTAGCACAACCTCCGGGTTTTACGGATTTCAAAAATCCTGACCATGTTTTCAAGTTAAAGAAAGCCTTATATGGTTTGAAACAAGCCCCTCGCGCTTGGTATGACCGTCTAAGCTCTTTTCTACTTGACAACGGTTTTTCAAAATGAAAGGTTGACACTACACTATTTATTAAATCTTTTAATGGCAAGCTGCTTTTAATTCAAATCTATGTTGATGATATCATATTTGGATCCACTGATGAATCTCTTTGTCAAGAATTTTCTAAGTGTATGCAGAATGAGTTTGAGATGAGCATGATGGGAGAGCTGAAGTTCTTTCTCGGATTGCAAATCAAACAAACCGACAATGGGACGTTCATTAATCAAGCCAAGTACACAAAAGATTTGCTAAAGAAGTTCGATCTGGACAATGTCAAACCTATTGGCACTCCGATGGCAACTTCAACAAAGCTTGATTCTGACGAACAAGGCAAGCCAGTCGACACACGTAAGTATCGAGGTATGATTGGTAGTTTACTTTACTTAACTGCTAGTCATCCAGATATAATGTTTAGTGTTTGCCTGTGTACACGTTTTCAAGCTAACCCAAAAGAATCACATCTGACCGCAGTTAAGCGTATCTTCCGATACCTTAAGGGCACTTCTTCTGTCGGCTTGTGGTATCCCAAAACTAAATCCTTTGACCTTATTGGTTATTCGGATGCAGATTTTGCTGGATGCAAGGTTGATAGAAAAAGTACTAGCGGTACATGTCATTTCTTAGGCAAGGCTCTAGTCTCTTGGTTTAGTAAAAAGCAAAATTCTGTAGCCTTATCAACAACAGAGGCTGAGTATATCGCCGCAGGACGTTGTTGCGCTCAGATTTTGTGGATGAAACAAACCCTAGAAGACTTTGATTTATTTTTTCACACATATTCCCATTTTCTGTGATAACACGAGCACCATTAATTTGACTAAGAATCCTGTATGTCATTCTCGTACTAAACATATCGAAATTAGACATCATTTTCTTAGAGATCATCATCAAAATGGAGATATAAACCTTGTGTACATAGATACTGAAAATCAATTAGCTGACATCTTCACTAAACCTCTAGCGGAATATCGTTTCAATTATTTACGTCGAGAATTAGGAATTTTGGACGTCAATAATATTAATTGATTTTATTTTATGATTATATATCATTATGCAAAATCTGTGTTAGAGACAAGCTAATAAAGAGTCTGTCTGTCACCACAACTACGGTTGAAGCGAAGCGGTACTTAAGAGTTCTCCGGTGAACCTCCGCCAGCTGGGACAGTACTCCTACAGCTAATCTGAGACAGTCACTATATAATGACATTTAGTTCATAAAATATTATTAATTATGTTATTTGAAGACTAAAATAACTAATCTTTGAATTAAATATTTGCAACGAGTCAATAAAAAAGAAGTAGCAAAAAAAAAAAAAAATCAACCTGAAAGAACCCTAGGCGAATTCGGCCAGAGCTCTGACCGAATTCTGCCCGAGTTCGATTGAGGATGTCTGTGTATATATATATACAGAACCCGAGAGCTTCTTCTCTTCCATTGCTTCCAAACTTTCAAACAGTAGCTCCAGCCACCCGAAACTCCTCCAAACCCTAGGTATTCACCAACCCATTGCTTCCTATCTACTTGGTGAAATCCTTCCAAATTTTGGAATCGTGCGGAGATCGTTCTTCTCTACAACATATCCAATTTTCGTGAGGTATAACTCCCTCTCTCTCCACCTTTCAAATTAGTGCTTTTTATTTCAATGGCACCTAGATTTAATCCGTCTAAGAGGAAGAAGACCACTCCTAGTGGGGAAGGGTCCTCTTCGAATCCTCACATGGATTCTTTGTTTTCGTCGGTCCAAAAGAGCGACGGCGCTTTCGATGGGTTCTTCTTTCAAACCCTCGATCAAGCTTTATTATGGTACGGTGACTTTTCCACCCGATCCATATATAGCAGCGCTCCGGTTAAATGGACGGTATTCCCTGATCATCGTCACTTATTTGAGGCATTAGGGTTACACTTACTTGTTAAACTGTGCTTCCCAATAGCTACTAATGCCATTAGATTGTTCTATTGCAATCTCGTAGTTAACACTTTTGACGTGAGCACACGTGTTGGAGGCATAGACATTGAGTTCAATGATGTCCTCCTAGCGGAGATTCTTGGTATTCCCAATGAAGGTGAACCGCTAGTTGATATCACGGAATTCGATTTCCCCGAAGGCACTACACTCACGAGTTTCAAAACGGAACTCTGTGCACCTGACATAGTACGTTCTGGAAAGTTCAAGGCTAACAACCTGAACTTGTTTAACTACGAATTGCATCGCATCATCTACTCTACTCTTCTTCCAAAATCCACTTCCAAGGATGATGTGACTTCGCTTGAGCTGTCCGCCATGTACCATCTTATCAAGGGGATTCCTTTTTTCGCCCCTAAGACTATTATTCAGATTATGGGACGTTGTCGTGCTAGAGATCGAAATCTCTCTTACGCGATGAATCTTCCTCGTATCTTTCAGCGATTCGAGATCGATCTATCGACTTGTACTCAGGACTCTGAGCCCAAGTTACTCCAGCTTTCTCGTCGCAGCCGGACTGCTTCAGCTCCACCTCCTGTTCCTCCTACTGCACCATCTTCACCACATCAGCCGTATGCCATGACTTTTGAGGGCATACATCAGCATTTATCATCTTTGCATGTCTCGATGACGGACATGGCTCGCGAGCGTGAGTATCTTCGATTCGCTCAGACTGGTTATTCAGCCGGTTCCATCCCTCGAGATCCAGCTTTTTCGGGTTACCGCTGTGAGGATGAGGCTGTTCATGCCTACTTCCAGCCAGGTAACGCCTATGACTGGTATCGTGCTCCTCGAGATTACGTTGGTGAGTTCTATGCTGGCGCCCCTACTCATCCTACTGGCGCTGGTACTTCTGGTGTTGGTACTTCCGGTCATGCTGGCCACGCTGCTGATGATATTGATGAGGATAGTGATGATGAGATCTGATTTGATTATTCGTGATATTCTATTGTATACTTGGAAATGCTCCGACATTCCAAGTTTTTATTATTTACTTTTTATCAGTACTTTGTAGTTTGCTATCAGTACTTTTTATCTTCATGGACATGTTTATGATGTTTCATTTATGACATCTCAGTTTATTTCAGCATTTTGTTTAAGCACTATCTCCTGAGATTTTTTTTATGTTTTTGAAGCAATACATGCCTGTGATGATAATTTGTAGAAATATTACATGCCTGTGATGCTATATCTCTAATTCTTATACTATATTTCTTTTATTTGTTTTCTCGCTATTTGTTACTTATGCATTGATTGCGGGGGAGTCTTCTGCATTTAATGCGGGGGAGCCTTCTCTTGTGCAATTATTTTGCTAAGTGACAAAGGGGAAGAAAATTAAAAATGATCTAACATTTTTTTGAGTTAAATACAGGTTATGAACAATTTCTACTTTTTGATATTTTTGAACAAGCTTGAACAAGCTTAATGTTATATCATTCATAGTTTGTCAATTATCAAAATGGGGGAGATTGTTGGCCCATTGGTCATATGGTCAACCTGATTTTAATAATTGATCAAAACTCTGTCTGGATATACGAAGCTTGTTGGGACATCTCAGCTTCTTGGACATAAGCAAGATTGGATATTCACTCCGTTCAAGACTGAAGATCTGTTTGCCTACTTGAGTCTGTACTTCCTATGCAATATAATTTTTCACTTTATTTGAGTCTAGGAATACGATGTACACTGCATCGTACTGGCAAATAGGCTACCCAAAAAATGTTTTCAAAATACCCTTTCGTTTTGAAAACAAGCCCACTTACAAAAGCCCAAACTTCTTCCTAACTGTTTGACTTTTTCAAAAAGCCCAAAACCAATTTGCAAAAACCCTGACAGAACTCCAACAGAACTCGGACAGAATTCGGCCAGAGTTCGGCCAGAATTCGGCTAGAGTTCGGCCAGAGTTCAGTTAGTGAACGTTGCTTTTTGAACTTGGTCTTCCTGCAGTTACGGATCCCACCGAGATTTTCTCATAGAGTTCTGCCCGAATTCTGCCCAAATTCTGTCAGAATTTTACCTTTGGAAAAACTGTAAATAGAGAAGGATTTCGATCATTTCAACACACTCATTCACTTTCAATCTTCTCTCTATCTAAAAAGCTTTCTGTCTTCCAAAGAGTTTTCTAGAGCTTTCATTTTCAGATCCCAAGCCAGTTACAATCCTCTAGTCGATTTGCCAGTGCGGTATGGTCTAGAAGTTTCTGAGAGATTGTAATCAGAAGGCTTGATTGAAGAATACCTCTTCACATTTGAAGTTGGACGAGTTCTTCGTATCAAAGCTCGCGTTGTAGAAGTTGCAAGGACTTCGTAAGAAAACTTGCGGTTTTTCCTATAGTGGATTCAACTGGTAGCAAGAGTTCTACCGACTGGATTAGTCCTCAACAGAGGGATACCAGTATACATCGCTGTCTTTGCGTTTGCTTTCTGAACTCTGCCTTTACATTATTTCAACTGTGATTATATACTGTGATTGTGTTGCTAACATTTTTTAATTAGCATTATTCTGCTGCCAACTCTATTCACCCCTCCTCTACAGTATTACGCTTTACTATATCGTTCCTACATCAATCACAAGCAAGTAAGTAAGGTCGCAAGATGTATGATCATTAAATATACAATAATAAGGCATCCCAAATATCACATATTCAGCTGATCATGAAGTTAGTCATTACAAAATGTTAGGACTAGCAAGAGTTAAGTCGTACATGATCAACCCTAGGATTTGTTAATCATGTTTACAGCCCGTAGGCAGACAGTAAGTAAAGTGCA
The DNA here is from genome assembly GCA_029216955.1 of Iris pallida. Lineage (NCBI taxonomy): Eukaryota > Viridiplantae > Streptophyta > Magnoliopsida > Asparagales > Iridaceae > Iris > Iris pallida. The sequence goes on from JANAVB010012424.1 coordinate 195,491, forward strand.
TCGAGCTAACAGGTGCTCGTCGGCTAAACGCCTTAAAAGAATAGTTTTACAATAGAGTGAGCGAAACAAAATAGAAAACCCACTCGTAGCCCGGGTTCCTTCTAGTCGCCACCATTGGGCTGGAAGCTTGGTAGATCCTTGGGAGCTGCTCCAAAATCTGGCCACACAAAACCAGCTGGGTCAACCCCAGAAAGAGCAAGTGCCACAAGGGGGCCACGAAATAAGAACAAAAGCCAGCAATCAGCACAAAAAATATAATATTAAAACTAGAATTTATGAAAAGCATGCCAGGGTGATATACGACGAGATAACCATGGGACTATTCCGATAACCAGATTACAACCCGAAAACCAAACAAGGACCGGGGTTGTAACCCTTCATCTGAACAGAACTTGGTTTCCCACCATTTATCGACAAGATAATAATGCAAGAAATCAAGACAGGAAGCAATCTTGTACTAGATCAAGACAGGGCTAAACTGGTTATAGCTCATTCAATCAGTCACGGCCAAGCAGATACTACGGCTTACTACTTTAACTAACTAGGGTTATCACAGGCCTAATTACTAACAAGATGCAGTGAGATTGTTCCACAGCCACAAGCCCTGCAGACCATCCAGGTTACCCAGGACGAAAATTAGGGGTTGAATTCAGGTGGGTACATCGCCCAGAAGACAAATGTACCCTTAGGTGACTTAGAGGGTGCAACACGCGACGGTGTGCTGGAAATGTGCCCTACTCGACGGCAGGCTACAGATCCCAAGAGCGCCCAGGTAACGGGATTGCCCATAGCTGTGTCATCTCTTCATGACTACTGTATTATTCTAGTTATTAACCTTAATCAATTTTAGTAGGTACTCCTGACCGTGGTACTCAGGAGTCCCATCCTAGACATGATGCAAGATAGGACAAGTGGATTTAACAAGCAAGCAAGAAAAAACCACCCACGGTGTCAAGGCAGGTCAAGTTAAGTTAGCCGTTGCAACAGCATTAAGATAAATCATGTCAGAGTACTTGTCAGGAGTGCGCCACGACGGGCCACTATCATGTCAGGTTGGTCATATCAGGAGTGCACCACTACGGGTCACTGTCGTGTTACGCTAGTTCCTTGTCATACCATGCCATGTACAATAGTCATTCCAAACATATTAAGTAAAATCAAGTTCATGATAAAAGGCGTAAGGATATAAAATAGGCGTAAAATATCTAATAAAATATCAATATACAGGGCTATAAAAGAGCCAAGCTTAAAGAAATAAGACCACAACTCCAAGAGCCAATGGGTTAAGTAAGGGGGTCAGGGGAGCAGCATAGGTGAAAAGTCACGCACGCCAAAGAGCAGCGTAGGTAAAAAGTCACGCACGCTACATGGAGCAGCGTAGGTGAAAAGTCACGCACGCTGAGAGAGCAGCGTAGGTAAAAAGTTACGCACGCTGAGAGAACAACATAGGTGAAAAGTCACGCATGCTACAGAGAGCAGCGTAGGTGAAAAGTCACGCACGCTACAGGGAGCAGCGTAGGTGAAAAGTCACGCACGCTGAGAGAGCAGCGTAGGTGAAAAGTCACACACGCTGAGAGAGCAGCGTAGGTGAAAAGTCACGCACGCTACAGGGAGCAGCGTAGGTGAAAAGTCACGCACGCTACAGGGAGCAGCGTAGGTGAAAAGTCACGCACGCTGAGAGAGCAGCGTAGGTGAAAAGTCACGCACGCTACAGGGAGACACGCTTCCAACAGGAAGCGTACCCAAGTCTGCGTACGCACGCTAAAGAGCGCGCGTAGCTTAGTGTGCGTAAGCTAAACAGCTCTGCACACTGCTCACTGTCTTCTCCAAACAGCAAGAACACCATGGTTGAACTCAAGGCTACACAGCACCCTAACTTGGCCATCCGAACTCCAAATCCGGATTTCCAAAGCTCCAACTTGGGTGAAACTGAATGCTCTCCCACATGGAAACATCAAAACTCATGAAAATCCAACTAAAATAGATCAAAACATGCAAAAATCTAAAAATAGGAAGACTTAGATCTAGAACAATGGAGACACCAAATCACAAAATGCCAAGAACTAATGTTGATCACCATGTCCTAATCTAGCAAATGGACAAATAAAAGAGGGTTCTCATGTAGTGGCAAGATGCACTTGCCTAAGGGTTGGTGTTGTGGAGAGGAAGGAGAAGAAGAAGAAGGAAATAAATGGTGGTTATGAGGAGAGAGAAAATGTTGGTGGAGTTATAAAGAGGGGGAGTTGTGGTGGGTTGAAGGTAGAGTGTAGGTTAAGGTGTGCCAATGCATAATAAACCAAATCAAACCAACCCAATCCAACCAATTAAAACCGAACCATGCCAAAAACCCAAAATACGAAAAATACCAAAATTTCACAAGTTGAGAAAAATAAAATAATAATAAAAAAATACATGCCAAAATCCAGATACGAGTAAAAATACGAAATACGGGAAATACGGAAAATAAGGGTGACAGTTTTGAATTGTGGATGATGTCTCCAGAAGTCCAAAAAATAGAAAGGTTTTTTAATACAGTTAGAGTTGCTGCTAATCTTGATCAGAAGGGGGGAATTTTCAGATTCTGTGGTATTAAAATAGGATAGGTTGGAGATCAGGCCCATGTCGGACCATTTGTCGTTGACCAGGGCGCGGTCTAGGCAGGAGTATTATCAACGGGCGCCTTCCTGCATGTTGCACCAGGTGAAAGCGTTACCGGAGAATGGAAGGTGAATTAAGTGGGCATTGAAAATAAAGTTGTTGAAGTCATCCATGGCCGGTTGAGGGGGCGGACGACCCTCAGATTTCTCATCTCTACAAGAAATCGTATTGAAGTCGCCTAAGCACAACCACGGAAGGTTGTTAGGGGGTGAGTGTCCAACAGGTTATCCCAGAGAAGCCTGTGCTCTGGGATGTCACAACTGCCATGAACTGCCAAAAGGAGGGATCGGGCCCGTAGCGCAGGGTGTTCCACCCAGTAAGAGAGCGCCTGTCTCAAATCCTGGACGATTCCAAACTTAATCTCAACAGCAAAAAGGATCCAAATATCATGGCATCCAGCGACTGCAGACCGAAATCCGAGATGGTGCTGAATGCCTTTGAGACGTCTTTGGGGAATTTTGGGTTCTATGATCACTAAGATATTGATCCGATGGGTTTTCTTGAGGTTGAGGATTCTATTCAGCGTTTACTGGCCAGCCCTTCCACGTTTCACGAGAGGATGTTAAGCATTTGGGGGGAGGGAGTTTGTGTGGTGCTTCGCGGCTGACCTCATGGTCCTTGCCGAGGGCTGCTCTTGGGTGCTCTTATTCTTCTTAATGTTAGATTTTTTTGGGGGTATTCTTGATAGGCCCGGTGAGGTTCTCCGCCGCCCCGGGCGGTCCTAGAAAACTGTTCCCAATATTCTATATCGGGGTGGGGGAGTCTTCATTTTCAATTTCTTCCAGAGCGCACATGGAGTTACCGGGTCCAGGAAACCTGCCTCTTTGGCCTGTCGAAACCTTTCCGTGGCTGCTATGTCAATAAAGTGTGGATTAGCCTTGCTAGAGTTGGCGAGGTTGAACAGAGAGTCAGCTGTGATCGCTGGCTCTGGAAAGATGATCAAATCCTGCTGCACCGCCCTGCCACTGGACTGCGGGGCAATGTCCGACCGAACATCTACGTGCTGTAAGATTCTGCTGAGGGGTAGGGGGATTTTGACTGGACATCAGCTGACGACATGCTTTCGCTGTTGGAGGGAGGGAATTCAAGGAAAAGATTGGAAGGAGGGTGGAGAGGCTTTCAAAAGAGTTGCTGAGGGGGATGGACGGGGGTTTGTATGGAACAATGGCTGTTCTAGACGGGGAGTGGGAGCGGGGTCTGGAGGGTAGCCGTTGTATTCGATAAGGAGGGCGAAGTTGAGGACGGGGTCTGGAGGAGCTCTAGGTGAAAGGCGAGCCTCCTCCATTGCTCACGGTTTGCGAGAAGACCTCTTCTTGAGCTCAGGGTGTGCTCAGAAACAGTATTTTAATGAGTGACCTCTCATTTGGCAGTGTTTACAAAATATGATGTTGTTGTCATATATCAGCTGTTGGACGCGCGTCAGACCCCCGAGCTCGATCTGGATATGGGTGGGGGGGTCGAGCGCCAGGTCGAGTTCAACACAGATCTTCGCGTATTTGGCTTTGGATAGGTTCCGGGTTTCTTCGGCAATGGCCACGAGAGTACCGAAGGAGCTGTCAATCATCTTAAGAGCCGTAGGCGCGAAGCAGACCAGTGGAAGGTTGGAGAGGGTGACCCACGCTGATATGATCGTTGAGTCGACCTTGGGGTTGAAATTAGGGGACCATTTGACAATCTTGACGTTCTGGGTATTGATTCTGATAGTGCCATTTGCCCACACTTTAGTGTAGTCAGTGTCCGAAGAGAGGTAGAGGAACATATTTTTGTGGTCCAGCGGGGCGACCTGGTAGGCAGAGGAGAGGCTCCAGCCGGCGATAGCTTCCTTGACTTTGGCGATTTTAGGACATCCTGACGAAAATTTGAGCATAAACGTCTTCGCAAAGGTGGATGAGAGGGAGGAAATCTCGACAGCTGAAAAGGTAACATTGATGGGGATGCCATCAGAGGGAGTCGGGAAATCCACATCGGGGAGGATTATGTCCTCCACCGGGGAGGGGGGTGAGCAGCCTTCCGCGGTCCGGCCGGAGAGCCGCAATATAGGATGGGGCAGGATGAGGGTTCGTAACACCCGCGGAGGAAGGGGAGGAAGAGTAGCCAGGAAGCGAGGAAGGGGGGCCGCCGAGGAAGTCAGCGATGGCCGTCGAAGGGGAGACCCCAGATGGTTTAGCAGTGGAGGGAGGCACAGCGGAGGAGGGCACAGACTGCAAGGACAACAACGGGAGAACCAACCATCCGTCGACCCCCGCGTAAGACGAGGGGCCACGGAGGAGAGCAACATCCTGGGAGGGATGCGGATGGGGCACGCCCGAGGGGGACTTCCCTCTGGCTCCAACGACCGGGTAAGTGGAGGAGGCGTGGCCGAGATCCGGGTAGGCGCGAGCACCAGGGGGGTTGGGCGCATGAGCGGCTGGGGAGCTCCAGCGCCTAGAAGGGGGTCGCATAGCCTGGCTGAGTAGACCGAGCGCATAGGCCCAATAGGGTGGGCGTATGCCCTGTACGCAGAGCAGCAGACACATGGCCAGACTGAGGATGAGCGCCGGAAGGCCGAGCGTATAGGCCCTCAAGCGCATAACCGACAGAAGGGGCGCTAGCGCCAAGAGGATGGGGCGCATAGCCTGACCGAGCAGGCCAGACGCATAGGCCCACAAGTGAGGGCGCATGCCCAGGGGGCATAGAAGCCGACGCATGGCCGTGCTGCCGTAAAGCTTAAGGCGCATGGGTGTCAACCCTGTAGCAGGGGGAGAGCGGGCACATGGACCATGCTCTGTATTTCCCGAGGGGGGAAGGCGCTGTTCGAATTTGAATTTGAAACAGACAAGGAAGCAATCGCGGACGGGAAGGGGCAGGACGACGATGAAGCCGATGCGACTGGGTTAGCCACCGCGACAGGGACGCTAGTGGAGGGCGGCCATCGGAGCGGGAGGAGGGAGGCGACATCCGGAGCATGGGGCTGAACGGAGGATGAGCAGGGGCGGAAGCAGGGAGAGAGCACTGGAGCTTGGCCGTGATCCCGGCTGGGGTGAGGCCAACCAGGGACAGCTGGGCACTCGTCTGGTTGAGGTCTGGGCGATGGAGAGGGGCTGGAGGGCACCCAAGATGGACGGAAGCATGCCATCAGAGGGCCCCGGCGCCGAACAGCTCGAAACACCGGGTGCGTTCGACCGCGAGGGGTGAGGCTGGGGGAGATAGGGTGGCAAAATGCAGCTGAAGACATCATGCCCCATCGATGGCGGCGGACAGAGGAGAGAAGGGGCTGTCGACCGAGCATGGCGACCGGGGGGCTGAGTGGAACGGCCATGCGCGGCGGCAGGAGGGGGGAGCGACCCGCCACGTCGTAAGTTCCGGGGGGCCATACAGGGCGAGGCGACGAGGAGAGGAGGAGATCCATCAGGGGGCAGGGGGCAGCTCCGGACGAGGAGGGGCACCGCCGAGGTTAGCAGCCGGTCGGTGAGATCTATGGGGAAGACGGAAGGGGGGGGAGGGCGCTCGGGAGAGAGCAACGTCTTTATTATTATTATTTTTCATCTCTTTCTCTCTCTCTCTCTATATATATATATATACCCGTCAGATCCTTCCCAGCGGTCCTTCGCCGCAGCTCTCCGCCCGGACTTGGCCTCCCCGAAGGGTCTCATTCTCCAAGATGTCAGCCTCCCGGACATTGTATTCCCTCAGGAGTCCTCTGTTCCTATGGTTCCCTTTTTCGAATTGTAATTGACCTCCCTGTCATCCTCGTTCCCCTACACTTTTGTTCTTAAGTTTTCGACCGGCTGCCCCAAACTCTCTAGGGTGCAGGAAGCGATAGCTAGCTGGAGACTATCGGCTGACTACCGTGTTGCCCCCTCGACCCCAGGCATATTCTCCTCCATCTTTCCTCTGACTCCGATCACAGGTCGGTGTGGTCCAAAGGCACGTGCAGGATCGGCTCCCACTCGATGAAGATTATCAAATGGTCACAAGGGTTTACCACCAAAGAAGACTCTGTGAGAGTCGCTACTTGGGTGACTCTTCCCAACCTACCCCTCATTTGTTTCGTCCCTGCGGCACTTAAGCGCATCGCCAACTCCTTCGGCACGTATGTGGCCACGGCCCCCGAGACCAACAACCTAACCAAGGCCCACTATGCTAAAATATGCGTGGAACTCAATCTCACTGTTGAACCACCCAATTTCATCACTATAGAGCTGGGCAACCGATCCCACACCCAGCAAGTCCTCTACGATAACCACATTATGTTCTGCAATCATTGCGACTTAAGAGGCCACCTCACGAAGCACTACCACCACCTTCACCCAGAACTCAAGAAGAAAGCTTCCCGGAGAGACAATGAGCCAGCCGAAGGAAGGACACCCTCGTCTCCAATTCTGCCGCATCCAAACTAGCACATTCGATTCGGATCCAGTGACGGCAAGACTGACCGAAGCGAGCATCCTTGCAAAACTCTGATCAAAGCTCTGTCCCCCTGCAACACCCGAGATCTTACCCTCTCCAACCCTTTTGATGTCCTAGACTTGTAACACCCAGTTTTTCAGATGAGGGTAATTTTGAAATTTTGTAATTTTAATTATTAATTATTGATATTTGATTCACATTATGATTTTTAGTGATTTTTAATAATTTTTAAACTATTTTAAAACTGGTTAAGTCATGACTTGTGATTTTGATGTGCTGCTAGTGAAACCTGAGAGACTGGATGACCTTGAGCCTAACCATGTCATTATGAAGACTTAATTATCATTTTTAGCCTAGGGGTATTTTGGTCATTTTGATTTATTTGAATTATTTGGTGATTTGTTGAATTGGTGAATTCTAGTTTGACTTTGACTTGTTGAGACCTAGTGGACTAGCCTAGAAGCTAACCCTAGACATGGTGACCCTAGTCTAACTTGAGTTAACCTATTTTAGTCATTAGAGAATAGTTTTAGAATGAGGGGATGTGGTTTAGTAAATTTAAGTCATGGCTTATGGTTTCATGAAATGACTTATGGCTTAATTATTTAATTGATCCTGACTTAAGCCATGGGCCATTTAGTGAACCCTAACCCTAATTATTGAACCTATGAGCAGCCACATAGGGATCCCGACCCTATTTAAATACTTGTTCATTAGGACTTGCCTCTTTTTATCATTCCTACACTTGGAGAAAAGAGAGGTATTCTTCCCCCTTCTAAAAATTCCTATTTATTCATTTGATCTCCTTCTTTATCCTAGTCTTTTGCATTAGATTCTAATTTTTGTATATTTAATATTTCTGGAGGTTAATCTCAGCTTTGGGCTCATTTGGAGCTTTTGGCCATCAAGAGGAACACCCCCATTTGGAGCTTTTCTTGTAATTTACACCTTTAGGTAAAACTCCTCAAATTGATTTAAATTTCAGTTTTCTTTGTATGTAGGGCTAGATCTAGGAGTCCTCTAGACGTCCCTGAAATTTGGGTGAATTTTGTGTCCGTTTGGTGTCCGTATCGGACACGTGTCGTAGTGTAAGTTAGGTGTTCGACGAAATGCCTCAATGGATTGAATGTTATTGTTTTTCAAAACAAATTATATATTTGGATAGCTCTTGATGTGTACATTAATTATGTTGAGGACTGAGTTGGTTTTTGTGCACTTTTCGTGTCCAAATCGGACACGCACCGCACGCACGACACGGCGCACAGGCCTCGTAAAGTCCTCTGCTGCTCGAGTGTCCTAGCGGACACGATACGACACAGGAAGGGTTGAAACTTGGTGGGGACAAGGGTCTATCGACTGACAAGGGGCTGACCAAATTTTGTGGGATTTTGTTGAGTAAATCTCGAGAAAACCCTCGCGCACTGGTCACTCATTGTCACTGTGACACTGGGGTTTCTTCCCTGACACATTTCGTTTAACACAACACGTCGACACTTGGACGCGGGGCTGGGTGTTCAGTCCCTATCCCTATGTTCCTTCGACACGAGTGCAAGAGCACGTAGTGCCTTGAGCACTGTGTCGAGCCCACGAAGGCGCGATATGGCTGTACGATGATTTTTCTTCCCTGTTTCCTGAGAAATTCGAAATTGGTTTTAGATACTGCTGTGTCCAATTCTTGGACACGATTATCATCCAGGGACACGAGCACACACTGAGCATTATTTATCAAATAATAGTTGGGTTACCTAGGAGTTTTTGAGTTGGTTTTTGATTTCATCTTGGGGATTCGGCTAAATGGTTTTTGTATCAGTTATTTGAGAAGTTCTCAATTTTCAAATAAGTTAGTAAACTTTAATCATGATAACTGTAGTGTTCATGCCTATATTATGTTTGTTTTTTTTCAAATCTTTTATATGTATGTTAATGTTTATTCATGTTTGGGTTATGGGAGAAAGGTTGTGTTGATTTGGGATTTCAAATTCAAGGAGTAGGCAGTGAACTGTTTCCTGAGAACAGTTTCACTTTAAACTCTTTTAACATGTTCACACACACCCATTTACACTGTGGCACACACATCTCTGGACACTTGGACACCACTTGACACTACCATCTACATGACACTCATGCCTTGACACTCCACATTTACTGGTACACTCTTTCATACTTCACTTGGCTGCACACTCTGTGACACTTCACTACTATGGACACATGTTGGCACTCACCTCTGATACATGCTAGACACCAGACCATATATTCATGGTCACAATTGACTGGGGTTTTGATGTTAGAATTGGAATGGGACTATGAACTGTCATATTGGATGTTCATCAATTCCTGAGAACAACACTATTCACACACAATGTTATGGATGGTTGAATCATGAACTGTATTGCCTATTTTCCTGTATTGCCTATTGGGGTGGGCGAGGTTGCTGAGCACCGGCAAGGACCCGCGGCTGCGGGCACCGCCGTGCTAGGCGGGGAGCAACGCTCCAAGATCGCCCGGGCGAGAGCTCTGCTCCATCTTTATATATATATATATATATATATATATATATATTCAGGTGTGCCTATTAATAATTGCATATATGAGTTTATTTTTAATTATAAGGGTTATAATATATAAATATAGCCTTATAAATAGAATTAGTTATATAATTTGTAAATATATGCGATGACCACTTGTTTACTATTTTAGAATATCTCTAATGGATATTACTTGTATTTATATATATATATGTGTGTGTGTATATATATATATATATATATATATATATATATATATATATATATGAATAAATAACAAAAGAAGAAAAACACAGCCCAGTGAAAATCTCGTGAGATTTTTACTTGAAAATCTTGCGAGACTCCTAAACAACCCAAACCCGATCCTTCCCCCGACTAGAGTATAAGAGAGGAAAAGGAGAGAAATTCTCTCGCAAACCCTAATCAAAACCCACGTCACGTGACAGCTTCTTTCCATCCCCGGGAGACTTCGCCGTCGACGTGCGTGTCTCCCTGAGCCGCCGAGAGCTACCGCAGCAGTGCCGAAATCGCACACACATCAAACTTTAACAGCGACAGTGCAGTAGTAAACACCGCGAGGTACCTAGTTTCCTACTCGATTTTCTCCTCGTGTGCTCAATCATTTTCAATTTTTTTGATCCTATGCGATGACTAGTTAACCTAGTTTATAAACTGAAACCTAGGTTTGATAACTCTGTCTAAATCGACACGAAAAATCCCTTCGAAAATCAACAAAATTGTCCAAATCGAACAATACAAACTGACCCATGCATGCTATTTTGAAAGGCAGACTTCTGCCAATCTACATAGAATTTAGGGATTTTCGTTAACAGTTTTGAAGACAACATAATCAAAATTAAAACACAATTATTATTTTTAATTCTAGTTAATTATACACTAAATTAAATCAGTAGGAAAATTAGAAAAAAATAGGTTAGAATTGTTTTAAAAACTTATAATTTTCGAGATACGGGGTCCGTCCCGACATACCGAGCGACATTGTCGCAACTCGAAGGCATCGAAAAGTGTGTACGGATGTCACAGACGTGAAGACTTTGATGGAACACGACAAATTCGAGGCATATCAGTCGAGGTACACCGTATCGACCATTTTACAAAAACTCCAATTACTTTGTGCACGCTCGTCATCTCGAGACAAAACTTACGCTGTCATGTCACACATCCAGAATTCAATGGTGACGTTATGAACACATCCCCAGGCTACACGTCGAATTCGCGATTGTTACCTGTAATATACCAGAATGAAAAATACAAGGAATTACTAAATTCATTTTATTTCTTTAATCATACATATTCAAAGAGTACAATTACTTAAGTTATTAAATCAAACTATTCTTTTGCAACATTATGACAGCTACAAAATACTAGTTGCCGTCTTGAAGCTTTTCTGATAGCTTACTCCTCTATCTCGTTCTCATTATAAAGGGGCAACATCTCAGCTGAGTCTTCGTCTTCCCCTAGTGGACAATACTAGGTCGTCAGAACGATAATAAGTCCTCGGTCAAGGGCGATAAAGAAAACAAGAAAATATGAATAGATTGCAAGTTATTAAAGTTTTTAGGACAAAAATAAAATCGACCTAGAATTCTATCTAAGTCCAAATATAGTAAGTACATTCTTATGGTGTCTAGAAACCTATTTTACTACCACAACCACAAGCATATGTCCTATATGATGCAAATATAATTTATTTGGAGAACAACCTTTGAATATCCTCCTAACTAGGTTTTCGACAACAATCCCGTATGCCATGGATCAGGCTGTGACTTAGTGGCACGATGCTTAGAATCTGGCCCTATCTCTCTTAGTCTTAAATATGCTAAGTCTTTCTTGGACTTAGAAAAATTCACCTATTCGATGTTGCTGTCAAAATAGGTGCAAAAGATCTGATGCAACGGGTTTAATCCGGCCCTGGCTAAAATAGAAAATCTGTGACTTGGTGGCACGTTTTGTTAAAATTCGGTCCTGCCTCTCTTGGGCTAAGTGAGCTAAGCCTCACATATTCAATTCGTAAGGCCCTACGAATGAGCTTAAATACAGATCAGCTTTTGGTTAAAATTATGTTGCGAGACTTTTTAGGTGATATTCAGGTTGTTCTCCCCCACCCAATGCTTTCTATTCTATACTTTGATTAGACTAATTTCAATTGTCAATCCTTTTAACTTTACATAGTGGGCAATATCGGAAGTCCGTTGCTAATCAAGGTAACGATGAAAATTCTAGGGTTTTAGGGGTATCGGTAATATTTTCGAATCCTTTAATTTAACTAACACCCAAAATTATTAAATTTTTTGGCAGATTCTCCTTCATATTTGTCGACTTCGGAATTTTTTTTTTACAAAACAAAAATATTAATAATCGGGTACGCCAACCCCTTCGGTGGAGTAACCCTCAACACCAGTACTACGCAATATATTTATATATTCTCGGGTACGTCGACCCCTTCGGTAGAACAACTCTCAACACCAGAAACTCACGCAACATTATATAGAATGCAATTAAGTTAAAGCTTTCTTACCTTGGCAAGCAAGCAAGCAATATAGTTTAATTTCAGCAATTGCCCTTTTCTAAATGCTATCTAAGTTCAAGAATCGCAATAATTAGCAATATAATGATACTCAACATCTAACTACCAATGTCACTACACATTAAAATAATTTTTATATGCTTCTTGAAGATGCAAACAGATGTTTAATATTGAAAGTTAATAGGTGTAGGTTTACCATAACATACGAGTACCCAAAAACACCTATTCTAACTAGTTAATCATGCTAAAATATGTAAATTAAGAATAATTTTAAGTATGGACATAATTGAAATAATATGTTAAAATTGAAAACTAACTCATGTGTATACATACCATGCTAAGGAATATAAAATTAATATATAAATTTTCTTTTGCGTGTATAGGTCGAGTTCCTAAGTTATGCCTAGACTTATAAGTGTCCATGATAATATAAGTATATGAGTTGTGTCCACATATTGTGTCAAGGTGTTTGCGTAGATATTTATACATATATGTGGAGGTTTTACCTTTTTGGAGATGCGAAGAGAAGGTTTTTGAATGTTAATTTATTTGGCCCTTGGTTATCCTTAATTAGATTCCATGATTTTTTAACCTTAAAATAGTTGAATGATTATAAATGTTAGATTAAGGTTGTATGTCTACAACTCATGATCAAAACAAACTTGGTTGTGTCTAAGATTCTAACTAAAATTATCTACACCTTTAGGATACCCAATCACATACCTTTATTCTTGTAAAAGAATTTTATGTCAAATTTGTCCTATAATTTAATTTTGGACATAATTAAATTATAAGAAAATATCAAATAAATTTAACAATTTACTCGAAAATCCTTATAACTTAATTTAAGATCATCATGCATTAGATGCAATGGTTTATTAAATTTTGGCATGTTGTATTTACTTCATTATAATTATCGGAAGCTTCCCAAATAAGGAAGGTATAGAAAAATAAAATTTAAAATATAATCTAGAAGCCTTAGCTAGCACTCCCCCTTATTGATGTAATCATTGAAATAATATTAGTAACAAATATATATATATATATATATATATATATATATATATATATATATATATATATATATATATATATATATATATATATATATATATATATATATTTATTCTAGCACGTGCGAGCTTAGTTAAATCGTGTGTCTTCCCGCACCCGATTTTTAGCCGGTTGTCATGTCTCTTCGGACTCTTCGGACTCTTCGTGCAGATCCAGTCCGTAATGGCTATTTCATTATTGCTCGGCACGTACGCCTCACGCACCCTGCGTGCTCCAGAGCCTCACGGGACGGCCGACGTCTTTCGACGCCAGCAACTCAACGCCTCGCTTAGCCCACGATGCCGATGGTGCCCCCGACGTCTTCACGACACCTACGACAGTCGGTTCTGCCCAGCTACTCGTTCTATGTGCACGATGCACTTACGATGTCTTTTCGACGCCCATTGGGTGCCGCACGACGGGCCGCGTGGTCGACCGTCGTTTATACCCGTGGTAGAATGGTGTCGATCCTCGACTGCCCTCGCGACGCCCTAGCCGATGAGTTTTCATGCACGGGGCACCCCATATATATATATATCTATATATATATATATATAGACATTCAATAATCTTTACTAATTTAAGTACTAGAATGTCATGCTCAAATTGTATGACAAGACTTACAAAACCTACAACCATAAGAACAATAATTTCTTATCCCTATACGGAAATAAATAAGGAGCAAGAAAGCATACGCAAACACAGCCGATTTTAACCTGGTTTCCCTCGTGGAGGACTAGTCCAGGCCTGAGAACTCTAGCTCAGGATTAAATCCACTATTTGTGAAATAGTAGTTACACCCCGTGCCTTTTCTTCAGAAGAGAATGTCAACTTCTTACAAATATCGTAGTGGCGATGCTTGGAATTTTCCAAGTGACTTCTTGAACTCTTGTACAAACTCCTAACTGAAAAATGCTGAGCACTTGAGGCTTAGGGAGCTTGTGGCTAGTAGATGAAGAAGGGTATGGCTTGTATTGAGCTTTAGAGAAAATAGAAGAGAAGATTGGATGATTGAAAATGAGAGAATTCATGGCCTATTTATAGGATACCAGGTAGGCAGAATTCGACCAGAATTCTGGTTGGAATTTTCAAAAATTTGGCCGTTGGACAACTTGCAACCAGCCAACCCTAAAAATTAGGGTGCTAATTTTTAGGGGACAGAGTTCGGCCCGAACTCTGTGTGGAGGCAGAGTTCGGCCCGAACTCTGTCTCCAGAGCATAGAATGGGTCATTGGTCCAATGGGCTTATTTGGATGTATGTGGAGCTTTTGGATTTTGGGTAGGGTATAGGTTAAGTCTCAGATGCTCAGCACAACTCAGCTTACATAAGTCTAGACTCAATAAAATTATAAAATACAGACTCAAAAATGACTTCCATTTGCAAAACTGAGCTGTCGTCTGACTTGTGCTAGATGTAGTCTTCATGTGTCGTATTGAATTATCACAAGTATTATTTAGTCAATTCTATCAATATTTGGTTGACTGTGACTTTGTGTCAACAATGAATATAACATATGTCATTGGACTCGTATCATTTTTCTAGTCCTGTGAGCCGAGTTTGGTCCACTTCTGAGAAGGTCGATCGGAACGCTATTTTGGCAGGCCCACGATTCGACTCAACGGATAATTTTGTGCACGGCTCATTGGAATCCAAATCTGGATATACTATTAAGTTCGTATCAAAAAATTGGACTCGTAGATATATAATTTGTTGACTTTAGTGACCGTAGATTCTGACACATTTTTTGGTGCAAAGCAAGTCCAATAGCGGATACTATTTTGATCCAAAATTACTGTTTTGTCCTATGTCCAGAATTAGACTTGTGGGTAGTCAAACTTATGCATTTTTCTTATGCCAAAATTGTTGATTATGTCTATTTCAACATCCGAAGACATTTGCAGGAGTTTGACTTTTGTGGCTCATTGAATGATTGGATATTGTTGGTTCTACGTGCGACCACCAAGCAAGTATACCCTGCCAACTTGTAAAGTATTAACATATTTATTTACAGTCATTCTAGTTCATGTTTATTTCTTTCTTATATTATCACATAATTCTTGTACATGTTCATAATGTTCTCCTTTCATATTTTCTTATATGCTATTTTTTTATATCATCTACTGGATCTATGTTTCATTATACTAGTTTGGATTCCCAGTTCTTGTGCGTTGACCTTGACTTGATCTGATTATATGTATTTGTCTTGAATTGACCTTGACCTGTTATTAAACGTTGACTATACGTGACCACCTCGTTCGTGAGCTCCTATTGAGTGTGAATGAGACTGACTATAGTTAGGGACTCTCCATCTGCCTACTGACTATTGGACTGTTAGATCCCATCGGGCTACGGTTATCCTGATTTACTTGTAGTCACATCTAGTACCACACTTCTAGTATAACATGCCACTGTCTTAGGTTTCTTATGTCTTAGTTCCCTTATGTCTTAGTTTCCTTGTGTCTTAGTCTCCTTGTGTCTTAGTTGATTCTTCTATAACTATTTCTTATTTCCACTACATATTTTATACTGTTATATTTGACATGTTTTTATGTATCTTGCTAGTCCCGTGAGGATTAGGTGATATCTACATGTATTCATGCAGAGCTGGTCCGCAGATCATGGAGCTATGGCTACATCCAACTCATGTATTTTATCATGCTTTTATATTGTATCTATTATTTAGACTCTGTTCTTGGCTTAGTTTTATAGACTCATATCGTTCTTCGGGTCTAATCAAACATATATGTTATTGGGCTGCAGACCATGTCATATACAGTTCATTCTTGATATTTGTTCATCATGTGGATTGAGATAGATATTAGTTGATTTGATAGATTTATTCAGAAAACCTGTACAGCTTATACGTACTCAAGATAGACTGGAGTCCTCTCGATACGTAGTTAGCATGTATACATTCTCCTAGTCTTATATAATTTGGGACTGGGGCATTACAACTGGTGCTAATGGTGCTGCTGGTACTATCATGACTCGCTTTGGGCAATCTCGGGCTAGATGTTGATCGGACCCACAAGTCCAACACAATCATAGTTTATTACGACAATTCTCTTGGGAGTGGTCTTTATTTTTGTAATACTGACAGGTAGAAAGATTTTGGACTTGATATGGTGCGGCTCTTGGTTGCTGATGTACGTCGACACGTCTTTCAGGTCCTCCTAACGATGCTTTTGCTGATGGTGTCACTGGCTGCAGTCGCTTCTGGCTAGCCTCCCTTTTGTTAATGTGCTTCTGGCGTTGTGCTGTGCTCAGGACGGCTGAGTAGGAAGTAGGTGCTACTGATCCTATGAGACTCTACATCTCGAAGCTAAGTCCGTCGTAAAACTTTTCTGCCTTCTGATCTTTAGTTTATGTTAGGTGTGGGACGAAATGGCTTAAGCGCAAGAACTCCACATTGTATTCTTCTACTGTCATGCTGCCTTGTGTAAGGTAGATGAATCAATTTCAAAGCTTCGCCCATGGTGTAGCTAATATGTACATCCCCTTGAAGAGTTTAGAGAACTCATCCCAGGTGGTTCCATTATGACCTAATCTCTCTTCCTCAGCTTCCCACCAATGATGGGCATTACCAGTCAACTGCCTCCAGACGGTTGTCATCCATTTCTCTTTGGAAAGTTCAGCGACCACCAATTGATACTCAACGTTGGTGAGCCACGCATGAACTTCGGTAGGGTTCTCTTTTCCAAAGAACGTTTTGGGTATCATTTTCCTAAACTCAAAAAGTGATCCAGTCTTCGATTGATAGGCTGGTGGGGTCGTCTACTCCAAGACTGTCACTATGATCTCTTAGCACTTCGGTCTACTGTTGTTGGGTCTGCTGCTGCATTAGCTACTGGTCTTAAATTATTTTGTAGATTATTTCGAATAATTATCGTCCGTCCATCTGCTGACCCGGTAGGAAGGGCATGAACGACATCAGAGGCATGGAAGGTGGTTGAGGTAAAGGAGCTCCTTGTTGTGGCATCGATTCCCGTTGCGACATCTGTCCATCCGTCTGTGAGTTGGATGACTGTCCACTTTGCTGAGTAAGCTGGACCCCAGGTGGTGATAGAATTCCATCAATGTGGGTTACGATAGCATTTGGTGGAGTGCCAATTCGGGTCGTGCTTCCATCTTGAGAGTCCATTATCTATATAGAAAGAAAATTATTAGCCGTTGAAGGAATTTCAAGTAGGATGCAAGTCAAGAGTTTAATAGAAATCGAGGATAAAGATCAATAATGTGTCAAGGCATGTGGAAGATATCCTAAGATTCTAATCCTATTTGCATGCTCGTATCACTACAGTTACGTAACCGATACGACATGCTCTGACCTGCATGAGCTACCACAAATATCTGTCATGCCCCAGTCCCAAAATTCACGGACGAACACGTGACATGGCCAGCTGGTACACACTCAAGAGAAATACCAAATCTTTGGAACCCTCAACTATGCACTTAAGATGTTTATAAACTTATAAGTCCCAAAAATCTAGTACTATCATGGCAGTTATATCATATCCACAAAAGTAAAAAGAAACAACTAAATCAAATGAGTAACGAATAAGTACTGAAAAAACTGAATAATAAAGAATAATATAAAACTAGAGTTTCAAGTAATCTAGAATTCAAGTTAGGTCCAGTAGAGACAAATCCACTACTAGTAGACAAAAAATAAAGTAAAGACATGGAATAAAATAACTAAGTCCAAGCTATACTAAGCATCAATAATGTCCTCAGGTGGTGCCGATCCATAAACTTGTTCGTCTGGACCTGGATAAACCTCGACTAAACCTAGAGAGATCACTAGGTCTTTAGGGGACTAGCAAGATACATAAAATTGCCCATCTAATAGTAATAACATGCATAATAAACCACCAAGAAAGAAACAAAAAATGACTAAGCAACAACGAAACATGCATATAAGCACAACTACGCATAAATAAACTGTTGAAAATAAAACCGGTAACAAATGCCAATTTCCTAGGTAAAGACATGGCAAGAAGTGAATGAATAATCAAACCCTCGCCCCTAGCATGGACTCTCAGTTTTGAACAACACCCAACCCTCGCCCTTAGTAAGGACTCTCAGGTTAGTTTCAAGCAATCAATCTTTGCCCCTAGTGCGAACTCTCAAGTTAAGAATAAATGAAAATTGGAATAGCAATTTAGTTATCATGCACATGACCTTTCCATTCCCCGTGATACAATACAAGTCAGACAAGGTACATATGAGAATAGATCCAGTATGAATTATAGTGCCAACCGTGAATAATGATAATATGTGAACGAGACCACTAAACTAGTATACATAATATAAGAAAATACATATCAACAATCAATCAAAGAAAACTATATAGTGACATGCAACAAAGGAAAAGAAATATAAGCATGTAAATAAACTGCGAAGAAAGGCAAGGTATACTTGCCTGGTGGTACTGCGTTGAACCAACAATATCCAATCAAATCAATGAGTCACAAAAGCCAAACACCCGCAAATGTCTTCGGATGCTGAAACAGACATCACCAACATTTTTGGCATAAGAAAATGTTTAAAATTGACTACACATAAGTCCAATTCTGGACAGGGGCAAAACGATAATTTCGGGTCAAAACAGTATCTGCCATTGGACCTACTTTTTACCATCCTATGGTCTGTAAAGTCGACAAATTATATACCTACGAGTCCAGTTTTTTATACGAACACAATGGTATGTCCAGTTTTGGATTCTGTTAAGCGTGCACAAAATCGCCCATTGAATCGGATCGTAGGCCCGCCAAAACGGTGATAAGGTCAACTATCTCAGAATCATACCAAACTTGCCTCACAGGACCAGAAACATTATACGAGTCCAATGCTGTAAGTTTTGTCGCGATGTGACAAAAGGGCAAGAAGTAATTAGGATTTTTGAAAAGTGGCTGTTACGACATTCTTCGACCGCTACGTCTCAAATTCGTCGTGCACACGCAACCAATTCGAGTTTTGTAAAATTCCATACGTCCAAAACATCTGTACCACCTTTCGATGCCCTCGTGTTGTGAAGAAGTTGCCCGGTTTGTTGGGACGGACCCCGTATCGGTAGATTTTCAAAATTTAAAACTATTTTTCATAAGATTTTTTCATGATTTCACACTAGTTTATCCTACTGTATAATTAACTAGAAATAAAGCTAGCAATATGGTTCCAGTAATGGTTAAGTTGTCTTTAAACTTGTTTAAATGGATTTTCAAATTCTCTATAGATTGCTAGTAATTTGCCTTCCAAACAGTACCCTCAACCAAGTTACAGTTATCAGATAATCATAATTTTCATGATTTTCCTAGGTATCTTTTTTTCCTCGTGATTTAACGCAATTGAATTGAAAATACTTGATGGAAGTAGGAGGGGATTAGGTTATTTCCAAACGAATCAATTAGTTCAGAATTTGGTCGAGTACGCTAGAGGAAATTTGATTACGAAGTAGGTTACCTCACTACTTCAAAACAGACTGCTTTATTTCAGCCTACTGTTGCTGTGTTCTATCCGGTGGTCGGTGGGATCTATGGTGGCGCATGCGCGTGTTAGGGGAGGTCGTCCAAGGAAAGGGAAGGCTGGGGTCGCACGACTAGGGCTTAGGTTATGGTTTGCTAAGGGATTCTCTCGACTGCATATATATAGATAGGGGTCGGTTCTGAGGCGGTTTCCTCATCTTGTAAGATTTCCAAATCTCACGAGATTTTGGTTATATATATATATAGTACTATAAATACATTTTTATACACCTTCACTTCTATAAATTCTAAAAAAATCTAAGAAAATATTCTTGGCAAATATTATCTCATTTTTAAAATAAAATATCCATTTTAAAATAAAATAACATTTGCTTAATATATAACAACTATTTATAAAAATATAATTATTAGACCATTAAATAAATTCCCATATACATGGATGTCTTTGTAGAAGCATGAAAAAAAGACGCATAGGCTCCATGTGTCCGAAGCATAAAATATTCTTGAGTTGGAAGTTACCATAGAAGAAAGACACATGATTCAAGAAGCGAACTAGATAGACGCATGGTCCATTTCGGACGCATGATGTACTTTTATCTCTTGTGTGAAGAGACGATTTTCGAGCAGTATACGACATACAAATTACGAAGAAGATATTAGTGATTTCGTCATCCTCATCATTTTACTTGGCCAGCTGTAAGGAAAGCCGTTGTATGCCTCTACTTCCAGATCAATATTTTTGCAGTAAACAATTAAGCTAAGCTATGCTTTTGAGTGTTGACTGAATCATAGTGGCTCAAAGAAAAGTTATTATTTGTAGTATGCAACCAATTGTTATACGTCTAACAATATTTGACGCATAGCTGACCTTCATCAAATAGATCGTGTGCTGACATTGCAGTGTTTCGTGCAGCACGTCTCAAAACATATGGTGAGATATATGTGATTCTCGAGCACGTTCACTCCCCACTGTCCCCTAAGGCTCATGCGTCTACCCAGTTTCATGCATTTTTGAGGCAGAAGACATTAAATTTTTTGCACATACGTACATGGCTATTCCAGTGAAGAAAAGCTATAAATAGAGGAAAATTTCTTCCTTACAGGACACACAGAGAAATACACAGTGCCTAGGATTAAGGAGAGACTATGTATATTGCTTCTTTGCTAAGAACTTTCAGAGAAAAAGTGAGAACTTTCAGTGATAACGTTCCCCTATCAATCGAGAGTTCATCAACCACCGAGCTTCAACAATTTCTGCATCAGATCGTGAATAGAGTAAAGATATCGAGGTAGGCTTAATCTCCATTGTCCCAATCCCCAGATTATTATTGTAATCAGAATTTGTGTTTAAGATTCTTGTTGTACTTCTTTTTTTCAATAAAATAAAATACCCCTTCATTTCCTGGACTCTTTTTTGTGTTGAAACAAAAATGGCGACTCTGCTGGGAACGACTTTCTCCACTGATGAGAAAGTGGTGGCATAATCTAATATAAATAAGCTAGGTTTAGTTGAGAAGATGTTGGTTGTGTTAGCCCAATGATTATATCATGTTTTTGAATATGGCTAATCAATTAAGTTTAGCATAATAACATCACTAATATTCATGTAATCACTATCATGTTGCTACTTAAACTTAGCATTGTCCTAATATTAGCATTGTCCTAAATGTTCTATATTATATTGCTATGCTTGTATCATATCGGTTTTGCTTGTCTAACATGTATTTGTAGACATGCTGTAAGCATGATCAAACATGATCAAACCAGGACATATGCAATGGAGAATTAATGATGGGCCAAAGACGGCATTATACAAGAAGATTTCTCTGAACCACCTAACGACCTATCCGGGGCCTCGTATCGGGGGTTTCGCTTCCCGGTCAGCGGACAGGGGTCAAGGGGGCAGCGCCCTCCGTCAGGGGTTCGGGGGCGAAGCCCCCGAAAGGTATTCAGATTTTCAGATCTGTTTATCTTTGGATGACTGCCGTCAGTGAAAAAGGCGTCTTCAAGTCTGCTCAAATATTTGAAGAAAGGCGTCATCAAAGGGCTCTTGGTTTTCCTATTTCATCAATATATTTTTTATATTTATTGAGTCTAGGAATACGATGTACACTGTATCGTACAGAACTCTAGATGCATAAATAAGAATAGGAAGTCTATCTTCCATAGACTTTCATTTTCCAAAGATTCTAAGCATTATGAAGGAGGTTCGATTTATGCGTCCATCCGTCTCGTGCGTACTGATGATGAGAAGCTATAAAGATGAAATCTATACGGCCCAGCCACTCATGTGCCTCTCTTCCATATTCTATGGACTCATGTACATTGCCTAATGTACCTAAAATGAGTTCACATAATAGAACAACTCAAGATCTAGGTACTGGAGGTTCCTATGTACATAAAATAGGTCAACAAGTTAAACAACCAACTCTCTCATGAGTGGACTTTGTCCAGTCGCATAGAAAGGAAAAGGAGGTTGTGCACCCTTCTGTTGACTTGCGTGATATGTTTCAACATAAGCGTAAATCAATAGAAGTGCCATCAAACACAGTTTTGTCATGTCAAAGATATTCTTACGCAAAGATTGTTATCAACTGTTGCTGTTCAAAAATAGTTGATCAATCAACTAGACGATATGTCTTTACCAGATTGCAACCAAACTCTCCGAATTTGTCGTGCCTCAGACGACAACTGTCAGACAATGAATATGAACCACAAGTGGCCTCAGTTTATGTGACCTCTAGTCAAGATGATGATCCAGCACCTTCATCTTCTTCATCCGAGGGATGTCAGAGAGCTACTTAACCTGAAGAGAAAGATGATGCAGTTTTACAATCAGGGTCGAGCAGTACTAATTCTAATAGTGCTTACTTGTATACCTCTCCATTTGGGAGTCCATATACAACTTTTGTGTATGTAACTGGTAATGAAGAAGGTGCTAATAGTGATCGACAGAGAATTGATACCCTGGGGAGCATGCTACAAAATGTTATGGCGATAATGCAGCAAATACAAATAAACCTGAACTTGCAAATGACTCTACATCAATCTCCTCTATCGACTCAAACTCCTACCGATCAAGATACAATGGGGGTGTCCTTCGACCCTGATCCATCACCGATAGTCGAGAATGTCTCTGTACCAGTATTACAACAAGCATAACGGACTATCATACAGTCAACCCCTACAAGCCAATCGATTGATACGCTTGAAGCTATTCGGGGTATCAATGCTCGATTAGATGACATCACTTCGAAGGAGGAACTGCATCAAATGGGAATGTCACATCCTTATCCTTCAGAGTGGGATGATGTGGTTTGTCCTCTAAAGTACAAACCCTAATCTCTAATTCCCTATGATGGAATAAGTTCCCCGAAGCAGTATTTGACATACTTTTACTCCCAGACCGTTCATATACCAAGAAATAATGCATTATGGTTTAAATTATTCATTGGTACTTTGAAAGGTGTAACTTTTGAATGGTTCTGTAATCTACCCGATGATTGTATCAAAACTTTTAATGACTTGGAGAAATTGTTCTGTACCAGACTCGATTAAAGAACATGTGATGTCTCTATGTCAAAACTCATTGACACAAAGTAAGATAACAATGAACTGGCTTATGAATCATTGAACAGTTCAGAAGATTGTTAATGAAGTTGCATCCCGGGACTCCTCAATCGGTACTTATTGACACATGTAAGGGTAATTTCTTACCTACAGTCAGGTTCTGAATTGGTCATAGAGATTATAATGATTGGCCAGCCTTCATCGCTGCTACTGAGAAAGTCGAAGAATTTATTCAGGTTATGTATTTGATTGGACTATAATCACCTGAAAACAAAGGGAAGCATACCAAGAGCAATAACACTTTTGGGAAAACCAACAAAGGGAAGGAGTCCTTTACAGTTGATATTTTCGCAGCTGCTTCCCAGCCTAAACAAAAATCTCCAGCTACTCCAAGGCCTAAACTACACTATACCTTCAACGAAGCCCTCACATTGGACATCTTCCAGGTACTGACGAAAGGGAATAAGCTACAACTTGCTCCCCCTCGAAGGCCTACAGAAGTAGACGAACCAATGATCCAAAGTACTGCTTTTATCATCAATATGTACATCATTCGATGAAGGATTGTTACATATTGAAGAATCAAATTCATCAGTTGTTAGATTCAAAGGCCATCACACTGCAAATAGATGAGAAACAAGTTTCTACAAACCTTGTTTCTCTCCAATTTGGGGATCTTTCTGCAATTGAAGTTCAAAATAGTGTCACACCAATACCAAAGGCGACGTTACAAGTTGTTAATCTCCCTCCAGTTAATGATCAGATGACTGGACTTGTACCACTCACTACTCAGCGTGGTAAAGTTATGTGGATCCATCATGATCTTCTTGAAGATATATATCCAAAATTTTCCTCTTCTACATCTAAGACTTAGAGCAAGAAGAAGAAGAATAAATCATGCAATATAGTTAATGAAGCTTTTGTTAGAGAAACCAGATCGGGAAAAACATACCTGCGTGCCTCCAATCAAGATGAAGAAGATAACCCTTTTATTGTAGCTCATATTCTTAATCCACCTGCCATTTAGGCTTCATCTGGATCGGGGCCATCAAACCAGACTTTAGGAGAAAAAGAAAAATAGAAAGAGGTAAGGTTCGACAAGTTCTTGAAGAAGACTAACTCCTTCAGACTTGACAAGCCTTCCAATTTTGACATATTGGCACAGCTTGTCAATGCTCCAGCTCGACTGTCCATATTCGAGCTACTTTGTCTCTCCAAAGACACTCGGGATGCATTGAGTGAGGTATTATAGAAACATTAAAAATATGGAGTTCATACGGATTACAAAATGCAGGATAGGTACTTCGGGCCAAACAGGTCCGCATGAAGGAAAGCCGCATGACTATTCAAAGACATATGCGGCCCGTCAACAAACAGCTGTAAAAAAAAGACATGCGGCCAAATGGAGCAGTTAGACTGATAAAGCTGACAAGTCCTTGCAAAATATGATAGTTTTGACACTTCGACAAGAAAGATAAGATGTGAGACGTCGCCCAAAAGCAGGGTTCGTACGCCTCCATGCGGCCAAAAGAGTGCCATCCAAGTCGCATGAACCTCATGCGGCCCAGCTTATGCGGCCCTAAAAGTTCCTAAACTTTATGCAGCCTATGATCCAAGCTGCATGAGTCTCATACGACCCCATGTGATCGAAGACCAAGAACACCATACGCAACGGGACACGTGGCAAACGGACCAAGTCCCTAACTACCCAGATTTGTTGTAAAAAAATCCCAACAAATTGACATATGACAGCCCAAGAGCGGATCTTCGAGTGCTAATCAGCCACGTGGCTACAAGCCGTCCATGCAGCTCAAAATACATCCTATTATAAATAGCAGGGTGCCACACCCCTACAAAGGCTGGCAAACTTCAAGAGAAAAGTAATTTCTTCACGAGCTAGAGACTGCATCAGATAGTCCACGGAGTAAGGCAGAGTTGGTAGCACTTTCCCGTGCCTCCACCGTCACCCCCCCAGAATCAAAACTAAATAATTGTATATAGATTATTTCCTAGGATTTCTTTCTAGGCTTTCCTTTGTACAAGCAAGTTTGCAATCAAGTTCAGTGTTCTGTAATAACTGTCTTTGATTTTTAATGGCAAACACGATAGCAACTCTGCTGGGGTCTTCCTTCTTTTCTGATGAGAAGTTGGTGACGCAATCTGACGCATCCAAGCTCGGCTCTACACAACAGATGCTTGTGGTTCGCTTCGACCAACAAGCCTTTGAAGAATTGCTCTCTGAAGGGAGCGCCAGCCCATCTCAGAAGCGAGCTAACCCGAAGAGGACTCGCAAGGCATCGGTGCGCAAAACTGTTGCCCCCGACCAAGTTCTCGAAGAAGCTCCTTCTGCAGCCCATGACGGTGACCAAAGCTCTCCTGCGGCTTCGCTTCCGACTACAGAGGACCCCACTGTCCCCAAAACGAGCGAAGGAAAATACTACGATGCTGAGTTTTTAGGAGCACAAGGAAACTCCATACGGACAAAGAAGAAGCCGCATAGAGGGGATCAACAGTCTATCCATACGGCAGCCAACTCTGGCCACAGGCAGACGACTCATACGGCAGCCAACTGTGGCCGCAGAAAAATGATCCATGCGGCAGCCAACGCTAGTCGCAGAATGATGGTCCATGCTACGACCAATCCTGGCCTCAAACATGACGTCTCATGTGGCCCTGTCAGAAGCTATGTGTTTGACCTCCTCTCATGCGGGCCTGACGCCATGCGGCTCACTAATGATGCGGGATGTATCAATCTGGACTCTTTTTACTATATGCCTTTGGGTGCTAAGTCAAAAAAGTCTAGGGCAGTACGGGCCCAACCAGCCCAGTCAACTGTCCAAGTTTCTAACTGTCAGAGGGCCCTGCTGACTGTTACACGGGCTCCTGACGGAAAGTTTTAAAGAACCATCCGTGTCCAGTCCCCCAGGGCTAACGGACAGGGTGGGTCTTTAAAGTCTTCCTCTGAAGATCCAGAGCAAGTGCTTTTACTAGCCATGGATCAGGGAGCAAACATGATGCCTAAGCACCCGTGCACTCGGGATTCCCGAGTTCACAAGTTTGGTGCCAAGGTAGAGCAGCTTTCTACCGACTTACGTGACGTGATTACTCACAAACGCAAGACGGCAACATCAGCATGCAATGAGTCCCTCTTGGGGCATCGTTGCACCCAAGTCAACATCAACTGCTGTTGCAATGAATCAACAGCACCTGATAATCAGCAGTCAGTTTTCTAGCGACTGCAGCAGCCAGCACCTGTGCAACTTCCAGGGGACGAAGAGTTTCCTTTTGCCTCCTGTAATTTAACTCAAAAATTTTCCCCTGGCAAGGGAGGAAAGAAGATAGGCTCTTCCAGCCCAGCCATCTCGGCCAGTATTGCAAGGAGACCCTCATCCGGGGGGTTTCCATCAGCCACAGGGGGTGTCTATTTAGGCACTCGATCCAAGAAGAAGCTTTCGGCACCCGGGAGTACTCCTTCGGCCTCCTTGAGAGTATATGAAGCTGGGGGTAGCAGCCCCCTCAATGTATGCGACAACCCGATATACCAAGAGCACACACAGGGGATAGAGATCCCCTGAACTCAGCAACAGAATCAGATTTCCCTGACGGCCACCACCCGCACCAAGACGATACAGCTTTCTGCACCTGGGGTAGCACCCCTTCCGAGTCGAAGGAAGACGACATTCCAACGTTTCCTGACGATTTCTCTATTCAAGGGTGCGACACAGAGAGTACCTCTGCCACAATCCCCTCTATTTCCACCCACGTGAGAACAGTCTTTATGGCTGACAACGATCTTGAAGCGCCTTCCGACCGACAACTGCGAGAAGTGTTGGAAGCCATGCTCCTGTCCTTGGTCAAGTCTGTGGACGAGATCAAAGCCGCCTTGCCAGCTCAACCAGCAAGAATGCCCGAACAAACAAGCTTGGAACCCGCAGTCAATGCGGACTCCAACACGACCGCCCCTTCTTTGGGTGATGATCCCATAGCACCATCCGTTCTTTCAGCTGCTGATGAAGCCAAAGAGGCAAGAAGGGAAGTTCAGAAGCTTCGGGCAATGTTCAATGCCCAAGATTCCTCCCGAGATCTCAGGATACGACAGCCATACCCCGTTGCATGGAGAGATGTGCCGTTTCTACCGCGGTTCAAGCCATTCCATATCGATTCTTATGATGGAAAGACCTCTGCTAGTCGGTACATGACCTACTTTGAAGTCACAACCTACCACTTGTCCCATAGTGATGCCATCCTCACGTGACTATTCATCGAAGCATTAGAGTGGATCACGTTCGACTGGTACCGCAACCTTCTCGACAATTACATTCACTCTTTCTATGGCTTCAAGCATATGTTCCTGGAGAGATTCTATAAAGTGGGGCATGATGTGACGATGTCATCTCTCATGGACGTCGTTCAGGGAGAGAGGGAGCTCACATGAAACTATATCGAGCGGTTCCGCCAAATCACAATGAGATTGCCCCATGGCAATCCCGAGAGCTCCTTGATTGAAATCTGCCAGAAAAAACTGCTTCCTGCAATTAGCCTCTGGATGGATGACGACCAGTTCAGAGATTGGACGACCTTCATCATAAGTGCTACCAACGCGGACGCAAAATTAAAGAAGGCTCGCCAGTTAGGATTACACATCCCAGATGGAGAAGATAAGGACAGACGTCCTGGGCCCAACTCCAGCAACAACAATAGTGGCACCACCACCAACCGGGACAGTAAGGGCAAGCAGGCTATGGTCACTGATGCGACTCAGAAGCCTGAACAAAAATAGGTGGAAGGTTCGTGGCCCAAGATCAACAACTCATTTGAAGATAGTCATGTCAAACCTATTTTCGACATGCTCCTGAAAGGGGAAGGATCCAGCTCCCTCCACCAAGACGTGAGCCCCGAGCAGCAGAAATGGAGGATCCAAAGTATTGTCACTTCCACCGCTATGTCCATCATGCCACTCATGATTGCTTCCAATTGAAGCGCTACGTTCAGAGTCTTATCGACTCAAAAGCTCTGTTGATAGACTTTGAAGAGGTTACCGTGGCGACGAACATGGTATCTATTCAGTTCGGTGACTTCCCTCCAACAAGTACTCCAGACGGGGTCATACCTGTCCTCGGGCAATAATAGAGGTTACTAATCTTCCACCTGTCCGGAACCAGACATCTGGACTGGTACCTCTCACTACCTCGCGAGGTGAGATCATGTGGGTGCATCCAGACTTGGTGCCCGATGTAACCCAGGGGGTGTCATCTCCTACCAACAAAAAGAAGGACAGGAAGTCTAAAGCCTACCACACAATTTTAGTTGAAGCTGAAGAAGCTGCAAATGTTGTTACCCGGTTCGGAGCACAAGTCCAGCCCACACGGGATAGTCTAGCTGAAGATCCTCCGTCGGTGACGTTGCCTCCCTCTGATGTTCCAAGGCCATCTCAGCCTCCACTAGCGGATAAGTCCAAGACAAGGGAGACCCGCTTCGACAGGCCACTCCGCAATGATATTACCTTAGGGGCTAGAGTGACCTTACAACTTCAACATATTAGCACAATTGGCTAATATGACAACAAAGTTATCGCTATACGAGCTCCTAAGGCTCTCCAAGGATCTTCGCATCGTATTGAGCGAAGCACTCCAGAATGCTGATGCCTACTTAGCCCAGGTCAAGCCTCCAGGGGAAGACTCGCCAACAGATCTACAGGGCGGCGATACCACAGATGCAATGCCCAACATCATATTCACTCCACAAGAAATGTTGATCAAGTCCAATTTGCAAGATCGCCCCTTATACTACACTGGATACATAGGCGATATCAAGGTGGATTGGATGCATATCGACCCTGGCTCGTCAATAAGCATCATTTCGAAAAGCCTGCTCCAACTTCTTGGCTTCCCTATGCATCGGCTAGCGGCGACCAACACTGCATTAGCAGTTTTTACTCGGAAAGAAGCTATCCCCTAGGAAAGATTCGATTGAAGTGCCAGATTGGTGATTTGAAGACGGAGGCTACCTGCTACGTCATAGAGGTAGACACACCTTACAATATCCTCTTGGGGCGCCAGTGGATACATGACTATATGATCGTGCCATCCACCCTCCACCAGTACTTCAAGTATGTCAATAGACATGGCTTCGTGAGGACCGAATTCGCCGACATCGATCCCTTCAAAGGGATTGAGTCTTACTATTCTTCGGAGGCTTGTTTATACGAAGAATCCAAGAAGTATATCATTAACAAACTGGAGACCATCACAGGGCCGAATGAACCCTTGATAATTTACCTCCAGACTCGTAAATCAGGCAAAGCAGCACCCCTTGTCGCAACCTTGCATGAAGAGGTGCCTGGTTCTCTCGTCCAAGTTGCGAAGTCGGAACCAATTGTCAGCCGACTCCCAAATTAAAGAGCCAAATCCCATTATAGGGTCGATGGTGATCCGGTTACCAAAATCCATCCGAAGACTATCGGAAGACACAAAATCCCTTGCCGAGCTAGTTGTCACCCGTCTTCCCAAGACGAGCCGGCAACTAAAAGCCGATTCGACATACTCAAGCAAGCCAATATTTCAAGTTCGACCCTTGGTGGTCAAGTTGTCCAAGACGGCATCCCAACCTTTAGGATCGCAGGGGGTAGCCGAGGAGGACGTAGAACTCGCCGAATATCTAGTGGCATAGACGGTTGGTACCTCTCCTGATGATGTAATCCCCATGGATGGAGTTCCTTATCTCATCAATAAGAGGCTGCCGATAAAAAAAATACTACCTAGAGTGTCGAGTTATGTACATCAGGTACCCCTGAACTTACACTCTGTTCTTCTTCCTCTTCGAGGGGACTCGCATTGCATCTCTACGATTGATAAGTCATGTATATTGATACCTCTGAACTTTTGCTTTGATGTTTCGACTACCATATATCACGCCCATATCACCCCTGTGGGGTTTTCGTCTCAAAATCTATTACCCGCACCACCAGTGCGCAGAAGGATGATAGGTCCACAAAACTACCCTAATCTATTACCCGTACTACCAGTGCGCAGAAGGATAATAGGTCCATAAAACTTATCCTAATCTGTTGCTCGCACCATCAGTACACAAAAAGGGTAATAGGTCCACAAAATTCTCCAACGGGAAAAACAACCATGTCCATATTACCTCTGAGTTATTTTTCCATCCATCATTGACAAATCACCCAATACATAGAACTTCCACGTTGATAACACCTTGAGTTGTTCTGTGTATCCCCATTTGGCCTACTCCTACCATGTCTTAATTACCTCTGAGTAGGAAGGCCATACTTTCGATCTATATTTGCCACGTCCTCATTACCTCTGAGTAAATATGTTAGTCTTCTCTCCACTTGTTATCAGTACTCGCATAGCCAGTACACAAAAAATGGTAATAAGTCCCCAAAGATTATCCTAATCTGTTACTCGCACCATCGGTGTATCAAAGAGTAGTAGGTCCATAAAATATCTTTCGAATCTATTTGCTCGTATTTTCAAAAAAAATGCCCCAAAGGGCAATAGGTCCACAAAAAGTTCCCCCCCGGGGATATTTTTCATCAAAATGCCATTACAACACACAGCTTCCACAAAAAGTCCCTTCCAGGGAATATTCTTCATCAAAAAAAGGAAAAAAAGTAGCAAAGTCCACTATTCATCAGCAACACACAGCTTGCTGAGAGTGCACTCTAGCTGTGCAGTTGAACGCTTAATTCTCAGTTTGACTCAATGTTCATCTTCCTGGGATAACCTCTCGGCGTCCTCCAGATGCGCATGAGCCTGCCAATTTTCTTCTAGTCTCTTCAGTGCTCTCTCTAAAGCAGCAGAGGCTCGGGTGACTTCATCAGTCTCCTTCCAGATCTTCCCACTCTCTTGACAGGTGATTTGTAGCTCAGTGTCCAGAGATGTTAACCTAGCCTGGAGCTGGAGAAGCTGCTCGTTAGTCTCGGTCATAGCTCGAATAATGGTCTCCTCACGAGTCAAGAAAATCTTTCCCTCCCGGCTCAGTTTGTCATACTTAAGAGATAACTCTTGGAGGTCCTTCTCCAAGGAGGGCTTGGTTGTCTCTTGAACAGCCTTTACCTTTGCTACGGCTGATACAAGGAAAGCACGCTTCTGCTCTACCATGACAGACACATCGACTTACCGTAGTTTTTACAATTGGATTATACACTGATTAGCTTCTGCCAGCTTGTGCTCCAGAAGGACGGCCACCCCTTCCCCACCTGGGAGCGTCTTCAGCAGGGCAATCTGGCCTTAGGCGTAGTAGTGGGCCACGGCAAATAAAGTCCCTCTCCTCAAAGCAGCCTTGATCCCCCATTTCAAATGGCGATAAAAGCTCTCGACAATGTCCCTTGACGACTCGTCTAAATTCTCCAGAGAGGACGACGTCGACGGGATAGCATCTAAGGAAGCTGAGGGCTTCTGGAAAGGAGGTATACTTGAGCTCAAAGATCCTGTTATAAGGGAAACAAACTCTGAGCGACGAGACTGCCGTACAGCAACGATTTCCTTTTCCGTAGCCCGAAGGAGATGAAGGCTGGGCAGGACAGAAGGTTCAAGTTTCGAGAAAGAGGCAGTTCCGACCAGTCTCGCATGCGCCAAAGAGGTGGAAGAAGCCGGAATGTCTGTGCTCAACACGGTAGAAGGCGCCTCAACTCAAGCCGGTAGGGAAGAAGGAATGTTCCTTACTCATACCAGGTTGGCCCCTGGATCCTCTGCTATTTCCTCCTCTGCGGCCATATCCACCACCGATAGCGGCGAGGCAGGTCCTGTAGGCCCGACACAACCAGTAATCAGTTTGACACGAAAAAGATGGAGTTGAAGCAAAAAAAATCTTCTCATTGGTGAGAACGTGATATAGCTTACCAGAGGAGAAGGGCAAAGGCTGAGGCTGAGCCGGAGTTGTCTTAGCTCCTCTCACCGTTTCCACGACTCCGATAGGGTCAGCGGCATCACCCAAACCATCAAGGCTTGTCCTCCCTGCCCCTATTGCTCCAGGTACAGACGTAATGATATCAGTACCAGCTTGTGAGGACCCTATTTGCCATAAATTATAAAAGAACAGAACAGTTATATCGGAGGACTGGACTTTTACTTCACAATACAAACTTTGCTCATACAAAGAAAGCCTAGGGACGAAAACCTAGGTACAACAATCTAAGTACAATTGTTTAGTTTTTTTGGAGAGTGACGGTAGAGGCTTGGGAAAGCGACGACAGCTCTGCCTTACTCCTTGGACGATCGGATGTAGCCTTGGCTCTGGTGAAGAAATGCTCTTAGACGTGTGGGGAGACTCCCTTACGCTTTCGGTTGCTGGATCTCTGGATGTCTCTGTAGTGCTCTCTCTCTCTTTTCTGCTCTCCTCTCCTGAATTCTCCAGGGTTTGCAAGGGAATGGCACCTTGCTATTTATAGAAGTGGGGGTGTGATCATTAGGGTTTGCAAATGATTGCCTTCTTGAGAAGTCAGGGGTTAATGATCAATTAATCTGGGCCACTCATCTTGAATATAATAAATTTGAGCAATTAATATGATTGCATCAAATCTCTGTGGGCAATAAATGTTGATTGCCATGAATATTCGTGATCTGTGATAGCCTGCCACGTGTCCAATTTGCTTGATTTGATTTGATCTGGGCAATTATGACGATCGTAACAAATCTGATTTTGTCAAGATTTGTTAGCACCCATAATTTTAGGAAGATAAGACTGTAACGTGTCTCAATTGTAACGAAGAGTGCCACGTGTCTCAACTGGACCGTCCTGGCCGAGTCGCATATGGGGGGTCCTCTCAGCCGTATGAAACATGCAGCCGCATGAAGATGGGCAGCCGCATGAGGATGGGCAGCCGCAAGTGGATGGGCAGCCGCACGTGGATGGACAGCTGCATGGGAATAGACAGCCTCATGCAGATGGGCAGCCGCATAGAGATAGGCAGCCCCATGCAGATGGGCAGTCGCATGGAGATAGGCAGCCGCATGCATATGGGCAGCCGTATAGAGATAGACAGCCGCATGCAGATGGGCAGCCGTATGGAGTGGCCTCGGGACTTGGTGGATTTTGTCAGCTGTAAGGAGATTTTCTCCTCTTTCCTAGGATCACGTCATCATGTCAGTCATTATTGCGTCTTTATGTCAGAGCTGTCATAGCTGTTACTTGTCAGAGCAGCCATCAGGGAATTAAATACAGCCAAATATAGGAAAGAACTGTTGAAGGCCACGTGACTTCTTTCTGAGCCGCATGGATCTATCCGAGCCGTATGGACCTCTGAGCCGTTTGGACTTCTGAGCCGCATGGGGATCCTGAGCCGCATGGGGATCTTTCTGTCGGAGCCTCAGAGGTCTTTCTTTATTCTTTTCCATGCTTCTACAAGACCCCTTTCAAAGTTTTTAATTTGCGAAATTGAAATACTTTGAATAAGAAGCATGGCCATATAAAAACTCTTCGGGCCGCATAGGATGTTCTGGCCGCATGGATGTCTCAGCCGCATGGCCTCCTCAACCGCATGGCCATCTGAGCCGCATGGGCTTTTCAACCGCATGGGCTACTTGGCCGCATAGGCTCCTTGCCACGTCTTCATGCGACGTGTGCAAATCTTTACATTGATTGTCTTTGATTTAAGCCGTCTTTTGGAAGGAATCCCAAGAGTTTAGCCTTGAATAGTCGGATCGCTTTGATAACCGAAGAGTCGGTTCAATTGCACATAGATCGATGCGTCGGTCTATGGGTTTTGCCTATAAATAGTAGCGTGTTTTTGGAAAGAAGACTTCTTAACTTTCTGCTCTTGCCCTAGCTTTCTTGTCTTCGTCTTCCTTTTCTGATCATCAGCAATAGCTCCCAAGTCCTCCAAGGTTGCGACGAAGGCTACGGCTAAGGGTAAGGACGCAGCCTCGACGTCGGCTGCGGCACCCAAATCTCACTCCGACGTTCATCCTGCTGTTAAGGGTAAGGATTTAGGAAAGTCATATACTTCGAAAACCTAACAACGGCTCTGTTGCATGGGAGTTGTCTTAGTGGGCCGCATGAGCACTTCGTGAACCGGATCGCATAATGACCTGTCGATCAGATCCGCAGGAGTCCCTCTGAATCGAGCCCGCATAAGCTCGTCTAATTGGACCGCCTGAAGCTATACTGCATCGAGCCGCATGAGCTCCCCTTTTGGACTGTACCGCATAAGGCTCTGGCCATCTTTTGACTTTGTTTCTTTTTATCTTTGATTCTTGCAGCAACCCTGCCGAAGGCTGAGATCGAACAAGAATCATCGCTTGTTAAGGAGGAGGTAATACCAGAAGCGGAGGAGCAGAAAGGAGAGCTAGCACCCATTGCTGTAAAGGAGGAGCCCAGTCTGACGGCGGTAGTACTGGGAGTTCTGATCTTCCTATTTCGAACGAGGATCTTGCTCAAATACATCCTTCATATGCAAAATGGTTGCGGAATTGGTATATGTGTCCCCGCAACAAGGATTCGTGGGTTCTCACAAATGTCCATCTTTATTTTGATACTTTGGTCTATCTTTAGCTGCGGTTTATGTCTTGCTTCTTTTGGCCATCAATGTAATCTTTTTCCTTCTTGTCTGAATGAAATAATAGAGAACTTTTCTGGCTTGCTTATGATATATAGTTATGTGAATGTAACTGATTTTGAACAGAACATATTCGCTCTGTTCTTTGCTTGTAGTAGTTGCCCCAATGGGAGACTTTTTGTGGACCTATTATCCTTGGCGTACCCTGGTTCTGGGTACGAATAATAAGTTGGGAGAGAACCAACATACTTACTCAGAGGTAATGAGGACATGGCAAGCATGAAGGTTTCTTCGATGGAGCCTTCCTACTCAGAGGTAGTGAGGACGTGGTAGGAGTGGGCTCCATGAAGGGGTACATAGAATGACTCAGTGGTAATGAGGACGTGGAACTTCTAGGTAGAGGGGTTATTTGTTTTTGGCGGAAGTGAGACGACTCAGAGGTAACATCGACGTGGTCGTTTTGGAAATTTGTGGATCCGTTACCCTTTTTGTGCACTGAGAGTGCGGGTAGTAGATCATGAGGGAGGAGCCCTTTCAGAAGAATAAGTTCAGAGGTATGGTCATACATGACTTACTATCTAAAAGAGTGACCGGAATGTAAGTTCAGAGGCACCTGCGGGTACATAACTCAGCAATCTGGGATATTTGGAGGAAGAATGTGAGTTCAACGGTACTGGAGGGTACATAACTCAGCAATCTGGAATATTTGGAGGAAGAATATAAGTTCAGCAGTACTGGAGGGTACATAACTCAGCAATCTGGAGTTTGGAGAATGTGAGTTCAACGGTACCGACGGGTACATAACTCAATAATCTGGAGTTTAGAGAATGTGAGTTCAGCAGTACCAGCGGGTACATAACTCAATAATCTGGGATTTGGAGAATGTCGTTTAGACATAATTTTCTTCTGGAACTTGCCGTTGACGGGCAACATAAGGAAGTCTCCGTTTTGTTCCGCGAGGCGGTAAGCACCGTTGGAGAATACAGCCTCAATGATAAATGACCCTTCCAACTTTGGTTGGATTTGCCGACGGTTTTGTGAGTCATAACCATCGGCCTCCGAACGGCCAGAACAAGATTGCCCACTTGGAATGTTCTGATTTTAACCTTCTTGTTGAAGGCTCCGGAGATACGTGCTTGGTATAGCTTAATTCGTTGCTGAGCCAAGAGACACTTTTCATCTAAGGCCTCCAACTTTTGTAGCCTGCGACGGTAGTTATCATCCGTCGTCAATTGGTATGTGAGAGCAACGCAGAGCGATGGTATTTGAGTCTCCAATAGGAGAACTGCCTCACTCCCGTATACCAGGGAGAATGGTGTGTTCCCAGTGGCCGTTCTGACTGTAGTACGGTACGCCCATAAGCATTCACCAAGCTTCTCATTCCAGTCACGTTTGTTGGATGACACGAACTTCTTGAGCAACTTGATGATGGTTTTATTGAATGCTTCTGCCAACCGATTCGCTGTCGGATTGTATGGTATCGAAGCAATATTCTGAATTTGATGCTTGTCGCAGAATCGATAGAAGGCGTGGCTTGCAAACTGCAGACCATTATCGGGGATGATCCTTCGGGGCAGCCCAAAGCGATAGATGACGTGATGCTTGAGGAAGCTGATCATGTTTGAAGTCTTTAATTCTGTAAGTGGAACAGCTTCCACCCATTTGGAGAAGTAATCCGTGACCGCGAGTATGATGCGATGTCCTCGAGAAGAAGGTGGAGTGATTGGACCAATGATATCTATTCCCCGTGCTTCAAATGGCCAGGATGCCACTGTCGGATGTAGAAATTCGGATGGCTGGTGGATGATGTCCGCGTGGACTTGGCAGGCTTTGTACTTTCTTGTATAGTCTATCGCATCTACTACCATCGTAGGCCAGTAGTAGCCCATTCGGCGAAGACAGTCTTGCAATTTTGGGCCAGGCTGATGGGCCCTGCAGACACCGTCATGAGCTTTACGTACGGCTTCTATTGCTTCTGTGTTTGACAGACTTCGAAGCAGTAATCCATCATAGGATCGACGATACAACATTTTCGTCTCTGTATCGTAGAAGAATCTGAGAGAACGACTTCTTATAGAGATGGCTTCCTTTGGGTTCTCGGGCAGGATGTCGTAGACTACGAAGTCTATGAATGGTTGTCTCCAGTCTGGTACTTCGTCGATCGTCTGAGCGGAATAACTCGCCATGAATTGAATGTTATTTTTGGGACAGACCAGTTCATGGCCTATCACGTCCACCAAATGATGAATATGGTTCGGCACTGCTAGGGATGCGGCGAGGCCTGCTAGGGCATCGACTTCGATATTTTGGAATCTGGAGACGTGTTCGATGAAGAACGCTTCAAACGACGAGATGATATTGATCGCTATTTGGTGATAGAGGATCATGTCTTCATGGCAGACTTCGTACGAACCCCGGATCTGATTGATGATCAACTGTAAATTGTCGTATGCTTCAAGATATTCTATTCCCAGTTCTCTTACAAGTTGGAGGCCAATGACTAAAGCGTTGTACTCGGCCACATTGTTAGAGTAGGGTTCTATGAGGGAGTAAGCGCGATTAATCACCAGTCCGAAAGGAGAAATCAGTAACACCCCGACTCCAACGATGATGTTGCCCTTGGGTCCGGTCCTTGAAGCACCGTCGAAGAACATTCGCCATATATCATCGTGAGAGGTCACATGCGAGTCGGTGACCTCATCTGGGATTTCTTCGTATATTCTGGCCGACTCCAAGCCTGGGTGGGCTACTAAAAAGTCTGTCAGAGCTTGACCTTTAACAGCCTTTTGTGGGACGAAGATCATATGGTAGGGGGACAATAATATTGCCCATGTAGCGAGGCGAGAGCTGAGTGCCCCAGGTTTTGTCATGAGGACCCTGAGGGGGTTGACTCGTGATATCACATATATGGTTTACCCCGTGACATAGTGTCGCATTTTTTGAATGGCGAACACCAGGGCGAGGCATTCCTTCTCCACGACGGTATATCGGTGCTCTGGTCCGATTATCATTTAGCTGAGGTAATATATAGCTTGCTCATGGCCTGCATCATTGTTTTGTGCTAGCAGCGCGTCGAAGGAATGCTCTATTACTCGTACATAGAGCAGGAATAGTTTTCCAGCAACTAGGGCCACCAGGACTGGAGGGTTTGACAAATATTCTTTGATGCTGTCGAAGGCACGTTGGCATTCTTCATCCCATACGAATGAGACACCTTTTCTCATGAGGTGGGTGAATGGTTGACATCGCCCGTAGAGGTTAGAAATGAACCTCCTGATGTAAGCTAGCCTCCCTTGAAGGCCTCAGAGTTCACGAAGATTTCTCGGGGGACCCATCTCCATGATTGCCTTTGTCTTCTCAGGGTCTACGAGGATATCTTGGGAGGTAATGATGAAACCCAAGAACTTTCTGCTAGATACACCCATGAAGGATTTTGTGGGGTTCATTTTCAAATTGTGCGCTCGCATCAGGTCGATCACTGTCCTTAGATCATGTAGATGATCTTCCTTAGAGCGGCTTTTGACGGCGATGTCGTCAACATAACATTCCACTATTTTGTGCAAGTGGTCTCTGAAGATGATGCTCATAGTTCTCTGATAGGTGGCGCCAGCGTTCTTTAAACCGAAAGGCATGACTGTGTAGCAGTATGTGCCGATTGGTGTTCGGAATGATTTATGCTTTTCGTCGTCGGGAGACATCTTGATTTGGTTGTATCCCGAGAAACCATCCATGAATGACATACATTCGAAGCCGCAGGTATTGTCAATCATGATGTCGGTAATCGGGAGGGGGAACTCGTCTTTGGGATACGTCTCGTTCAGATTGCAGAAGTCGATACAGATTTGAATCTTTCTATTCTTCTTAAGGACTGGTACTATGTTGGCGACCCAGTCCGGATGTTGTTTCTTACGAATGAAGCCGCTGGCTATCAGTTTGTTGACTTCGACTTCGATCGTATCCATGATGCCTGGGCGGAAGCGTCATTGCTGTTGTTTGACTGGCTTTGCATCTGGCCGAACGTTAAGCTTCTGAAGAGCGACATCGGGGTTTAATCCTGGCATGTCTTTATAGCTCCAGGCGAATACGTTAATATATTCTTTGACAAGTTCCAGTAGCGATTCTTGCTCTTCATCAGTCAAATTCTTGCTGACGAAGATGGGTTTTGGGGAGGATTCATCACCGAGATCAACTTGTACAACCTCATCCTCGGTGGGAGGCTCTCTTTGTTCGAACCGCTTCTTCCACTGCGCATCTAGTTGTTGTGCCAATGGCTCTAGCTCAAGAATTTTGGGCATATCTTCATCTTCTTCGTAGGCATCGGCAAGTGCCATATTGACGGACCAGACTTGCCTGAGCATGTCCCCGATGCTGATATCCGAATCGAAAGTGGGTGATCCGGTTGAGTGTGAGTGCCAGTCGTATTCTTTGTCTGAGCTTTCGGGTGTTGTCACAGGTGTGACATAACCTAGCCCAAGTCTGGTCTTGTTATAGTAATCTCGTGGTTTTCCAGCCGGGATCGACGATTGTAAGGGTAACCGCCTTCCAGTGTCGTAGTTCAAGCCTGGTGTAGTTCCCAGATCATATCCTTGTCTTTGCATAAGGTACTTGGATTGGGGACTATACAGATAATGGGACAATCTTCCGATATCGGGTTCGAGCTCAACTTCTTCCATCTTGAAGGGCCGTGGATTATTCTTCCGACCGAAGATGATTGGATGGTCCCCTCCCTCGATTATGTGGTAAGCGTCTTCCACGGGAGTGAGTTGATTTATGGTGTAAACATTTGTCACCTGTGTATAGGTGAGTGCCTATACCGTGCTCCATAGCATACATTGTACAGAGCTTATTAAGCTCGATGTAGTTCAAAGATAGCCCTTTATTGATGAAGTAAGGTATCTTTTCTAACGGGATTACATCATCTGCGGATGGAATATCAGTGTGAGCAGCCACATACTTGGCCAGTTCTGGTTCTTCTTCGGCCACACCCTGTATAAATGAAGACTGAAAGGATGACTTAGGTAACTTGATCATCAGGGGTTCTGCTGGTGGAGCAGAACGTGGAGTCGTTGGCAAACTAGCGACCCCCAGTTTGGTACTCGATGCTGGGCGGGGAGTTGTTGGCTCGCTAGAAGCCCCCGACTTTGCATCGGG
Source organism: Iris pallida (assembly GCA_029216955.1). Classification (NCBI taxonomy): domain Eukaryota; kingdom Viridiplantae; phylum Streptophyta; class Magnoliopsida; order Asparagales; family Iridaceae; genus Iris; species Iris pallida. Next base: position 235,389 of record JANAVB010012424.1, read on the forward strand.
ATGACGATTCTTTTTGTGAAGACGTATCGTCATTAGCTTGTCAGTGGGATTGAGCTTCTTCGTTTGTGGCTGGCTGACTCTAGGCAGTCTGATTGTTAGTGGCTCCATCATGGTTCTTGGTGCTTGGTCGGACCTTGGCAGTCAGATTATCATTTGCCCCTCTTGTGCCGAGAGGCTGATTGCATCCTTACGCAGAGCGGCCGTAAGGGGTGCGGTCTTGCCAGGTTTGCGATATTGGAGGTGGATCGTCAGAGGTTCTTCTGATCTTGTGGTTGTCTCAGTTCGAGCTTGCGCATCTCCTTCACCAAGGTGCCTTTTTGACTTTTCGTATAAGCAGGAGTCTGAGTAGTAGGATTCGACCCCTTTGAAGGGATCGATGTCGTTAAATTCTGTCCTTACGAAGCCGTGTTTGTCGACATACTTGAAGCACTGGTGCAGCGTGGAAGGCACGATCATGTAATCGTGAATCCAAGGGCGCCCTAGTAGGATATTATAGGAAGTGTCCGCATCTATGACGTAACAGGTCACTTCTAACTGAAGATCGTCGATTTGGCACTTCAAGCGAATCTTTCCAATCGGGTAGCTTCTGCTCGAATTAAAACTGTTGATGGCAGTGCTTGTCGGCGTCAGGCGATGCATAGGGATGCGGAGATGATGTAACAGACCCTTCGGGATGATGCTTATGGAAGAACCAGGATCAATGTGCATCCGATCCACCTTTACGTCACCGATGTATCCAATGTAGTATAACGGACGATCATGCAGATTGGTTTTGATGAGCATATCCTGTGGAGTGAAGACAATATTGGGCATCACTCCTGTGCAAGCGCTGTCTTGGAGATTTGCAGACGGACTCTCTCCCGTGAGGTTGACCTGAGCTAGATATGCATCGGCATTCTGGAGTGCATCACTCAAAGCCACTCGAACATCTTTAGAAAGTCTCAGGAGCTCGTATAATGACAATTTAGCTGGTGTGTTGGCCAATTGTGCCAGGATGTCAAAGTTGTAGGGCCTTTCCAGCCCTTGAGGTGCCTATTTTCAGAGGGATTTGTCAAAGCGAGTCTCCTTCGGCCTAGGCTTGTCGGTCGTCGAAGGTTGGAAAGGTCCCGGAGCATCAGCAGTGGCCGGCTAATGTTCTTCAGCCGAGTTATCTGGCATAGGTTGGGATTGAGCACCAGACCGAGTGACAACAGCTGTAGCTTCTTCGACATCTGTCGAAATCGTGCGACAGGATCTGACTTTTCTACTCTCCTTCTAGCCAATGGGGAGTGGTGCGGACTGAGTCACCTCAGGTACCAAGTTCGGATGGACCCACATGATCTCCTCTCGTGATGTTGTGAGGGGCACTAGACCAGCAGTTTGATCTCGAGGAGGTAGAAGATTAGCAATCTCCAACGTCGCCTGCGGGATGGATACCACGCCGTCTTGAGTCTCTGTCGAAAGAAAGCTGCAAAACTGTACGGATACCATATTGGCTGCCACGGTCACCTCTTCGAAATTAATGGCCAGAGCCTTCGAATCGATGAGATTTTGGATGTATCGCTTTAGTTGGTAGCAGTCGTGTGTAGCATGGTGGACGTAGTGATGGTAGTGACAGTAGTTTGGGCTCTCCATTTCTGCCGGCCGAGGTTTCCGTCTTGGTGAAGGGAGCTGAATTCTATCTCCTTGTATGAACATGTCCAAGATGGGCTTGACATGGCCATCTTCGAACGAGTACGTCATTTGCGGCCATTGCTTGTCTGTCAGTTTTGACTCAGGTTTCTGGGCTGTGTCGGCTACCATAGCCTGCTTGCCCTTGTTGTCCCGATTGTTGGAGGAGTTACCACCATTGTTGTTGTTGGTATTGGGGCGCTTGCCCTTGTCCTCTCCCTTCGAGATGTGCAATCCCAGTTGGCGAGCCTTTTTCAACCTGTCTTCGGCGCTAGTGGCACTGATGATAAACGTTTTTCAGTCCTTAAATTGACTTTTGCCCATCCAGAGGCTGATTGTTGGGAGCAGTCTCTTTTAGGAAATTTCAATTAAGGAGGAATCCAGATTACCAGACGGCAACTTCATTGTAGTTTGGCGAAACCGCTCAATGTAGTTCCTTGTCAGCTCCTTCTCCCCTTGAACGACGTCCATGAGGGTGGACATTGTGACGTCCTATCCTACTTCGTAGAATCTCTCCAAGAACATGCGCTTGAAGCTGGTGAAGGAGTGGATGCAGTTGTCTGGCAGGTTACAGTACCAGTCGAAGGTGACCCCTTCCAAGGCCCCGATGAATAATCGTGTAAGGATGGCATCGTCAAGGGGCAGATGGTCGGTGGTGACCTCAAAGTAAGTGATGTACCGACTTGCGGAGGTCTTTCAATCGTATGGATTGATATGGAATGGTTTATACTTTGGTGGGAAGGGAACATCTCTCCATGCAGCGGGATACGGTTGTCGTATCCTGAGGTCTTGGTAGTTTTCTTGGGCCTGGAACATGGCTCAGAGCTCCTGGACCTCTCTTCTTGCCTCCCTGGCCTCGTCTGCAGCGGTAGGAGCCGACATTTCAGAAGGATTATTGCCCGGGTTCGGTGCCGCTGAGTTCGAGTCCGCATTGACCGCGGGACCCAAGTTTGTTTGGCCAGTCGTCCCTTCTTGCAGAGTAGGGAGGGCTGCTTTGATCTCGTCCACCAATTTTACCAAAGTACGCAGTATGGTCTCCAGAGTATCGATGCGCTGACGATCACTGGGACCATCTTGTTCGTCGTTTGTCATGAATGTCGTCCTCACATGTGTAGAAGTAAAAGGGACGGTGGACGACGTGCCTCCGAATCATACTCCTGTACTAAGAAGTTATCGGGGTATGTGGGAATGTTCTCCTCTGGTTCGGACTCAGAAAGAATAGTACCCCCAGCTTCAGAGCTTGCTTCATTTTGAGAGTCGTGGACGTCCTCGGGGACGTCGGCACCTGTTGTATCTGATGGGAGAGTTGTTTCCCCGGGCTCGTCTCCTTGGAACATCGAATTGTCGTGGATGTTCGGAGGAGTGCTACCCCTAGTTCTAGTGACCCCCAGTGATGTGGATGATGAATCTTCCACTGTAGTAGATTTTGTCTTCGAATGGGTAACTTGGAAAACTCCGGTAGTGGACAACCGTTTAGACTGTTTTTTAGTCACAGTAGTTGAAATCTTCGGGTTGGAAACGTTTATCTTCTTCCCTCTCCCATCGGCGGGGATTTTCTGAGTAAAGTTGCAAGAGACGACGGGAGGCGCCTCATCCCCTGAGCTCGGTTGTTGTAATCTTTGGAAGGCGGACTGCCGGTCTTCTCGTACCGTCGCACTGTTGCAACAGCAGTTGACGATGACTTGGGTGCAGTGACGTCCGTGGGAGGACTCTTTGCACACCGAGGCCTCTTCTCTTTCCTTGCGTTTGTGGAGGATAACCTCACGCAAGTCAGATGGGTCTGGAACGACCATGTTTGCTCCCTGGGTTTTGGGAGACTTTTTGGAACCACTCTATCCGTATGCCACCGGGGGCTGGACTCGAGTGGTTCTTTACAACTTTCCATCAGAGGCCCGTATAACGGTATGTAGAACGCTCGGATGGTCAGAGGTCGGGATAGCAGACTGAGCTTGCCAAGCTCGTGCTGCCCTAGACTTCTTCACTCTAGTGCGTGAGGGCACATAGTAGGAAGAGTCTAAGTGGTGTTGCTGAGAGTCAGACATATTTTCTCGGGAGCATGAGAGATCAGAACCATAGGATAGGCGATCGAAGACTGAGCCTGAGCCGCGTGGAGCGGACAACATGTTTTCTTCATGCGGCTGGCAATCGTAGCCGCATGGGCTTTCTTCATGCGGCTGGAAGTCTCGGCCGCATAAGTATTCTTCATGCGGCTGGCAGTTTCGACCGCATGAACATCATACATGCGGCTGGCAATCTTGGCCGCATGAGTGTTCAGCCTGCAGTTAGTGCCTTTGTTCGACTTCTTCCTGGAGTACATAGAATCACTCTTTGCTCCTGCAAGTCCAGCGTCGTAGTGCTTTCCTCTGCCGGACTTGGAGACAGCAGAGTCTTCTATGGCATAAAGTGGGGCCGCATGAGAGTTGCCTTCGCCGTCTTGGGCAGCAGAGAGTACTTCGTCCAGAGCTTGGGGAGGAGCAAATGATTTTGGCCTCCCCTCCCTGCGAGCTTTCTTTGTGCGGGTTCGCTTCTGGACCGGGCCAGCACTCCTGTCGGAGAGCATTTCTTCAAACGCCTGTTGGTCGAAGCGGACGACCATCTTCTGTTGTGTGGAGCCAAGTTTGGCTGCATCCGATTACATCACCAACTTCTCAGCCGTGGAGAAGTTTGTCCCCAGCAGAGTCGACATCGTGTTTGCCATGAATTATAAAAGAACAGAACAATTATATCGGAGGACTGGACTTTTACTTCATAATACAAACTTCGCTCATACAAAGAAAGCGTAGGGACGAAAACCTAGGTACAACAATCTAAGTACAATTGTTTAGATTTTCTGGGGGGTGACGGTAGAGGTTCGGGAAAGCAACGGCAGCTCTGCCTTACTCCTTGGACGATCGAATGCAACCTTGGCTCTGGTAAAGAAATGCTCTTGGACGTGTGGGGAGACTCCCTTGCGCTTTCGGTTGCTGGATCTCTGGATGTCTCTGTAGTGCTCTCTCTCTCTTCTCTGCTCTTCTCTCCTGAATTCTCCAGGGTTTGCAAGGAAATGGCACCTTGCTATTTATAGAAGTGAGGGTATGATCATTAGGGTTTGCAAATGATTGCCTTCTTGAGAAGTCGGCGGTTAAGGATCAATTAATCTGGGCCACTCATCTTGAATATAATAAATATGAGCAACTAATATGATTGCATCAAATCTCTGTGGGCAATAAATATTGATTGCCATAAATATTTGTGATCTGTGATAGCCTGCCACGTGTCCAATTTGCTTGATTTGATTTGATCTGGGCAATTATGACGATCGCAACAAATCTGATTTTGTTAGGATTTGTTAGCACCTATAATTCCAAGAAAGATAAGACTGCCACGTGTCTCAATTGTAACGAAGAGCGCCACATGTCTCAACTGGACCGTCCTGGCTGAGCCGCATATGGGGGGTCCTCTCAGCTGCATGAAACATGTAACCGCATAAGGATGGGCAGCCGCATGAGGATGGGCAGCCGCACGTGGATGGGTAGCCGCACGTGGATGGGCAACCGCATGAGGATAGGCAGCCACATGCAAAGGGGTAGTCGCATGGAGATAGGCAGCCGCATACAGATGGGCAGCCGCATGGAGATAGGCAGCCGCGTACAGATGGGCAGCCGCATGGAGATAGGTAGCCGCATGTAGATGGACAGCCGTATGGAGATAGGCAGCCGTATGCAGATGGGCAGCCGCATGGAGTGGCCTCAGGACATGGTAGATTTTGCCAACTGTAAGGAGATTTTCTCCTCTTTTCTAGGTTCACGCCATCATGTCAGTCATTATTGCGTCCTTATGTCAGAGCTGTCATAGCTGTTACTTGTCAGAGCAGCCGTTAGGGCATTAAATGCAGCCAAATGTAGGAAAGAACTGTTGAAGGCCACGTGACTTCTTTCTGAGCCGCATGGATCTATCCGAACCACATGGACCTCTGAGCCGCATGGTCTTCTGAGCCGCATGGGTATCCTGAGCCACATGGGGATCTTTCTGTCGGAGCCGCATAGGTCTTTCTTTATTCTTTTCCATGCTTCTACAGACCACACAACTTCAGGGTTGGGACCCAAAGAGGAATCTGCATGGGAGTCAGCTAGTGATAAAAGGTTTGTCTCCTCCGATGCCTGTAAATGAGAACCTTCAGATAACATCTCAATGACAACATTGGGGTTGACGTGAAAGAACTTACCCTCATATCAACTTCGGCGCCACTATCCGTTTCCCCGGTACCAAGCCTATGGAACCTGGCCACAATCCGCTTCTGAGATCGAGGTCTACCAGCGACAAGAGGTTCGGGTCCGCTTTGTGTACATGGAGGATTCGACACAGGTAAAGGTACACATATAGACAAAGGACTTATAGAGGGCTGGAGACCCTCAGAGTCATCTTCCTCCTCCTCCGTGCTGTTAGAGTCAGAATCAGAAACTTTTCTCTTTTCCTTACTCGTCCTCTTTCGAGAGTCCCTCAGTCACTCCTCCAATTTTGTACCGACAATAAAACTAGTACGAGGATCAAAGTTGTTGGGAGGCACATTCACAGATACGTGATGAAGAGCCGCCATATATGCGATACGCCCCGAAGTCTCGACATTAGGTAAGACGAAGCTGGCCTGGGTATGGATCGTCGAATAATAGTGCCAGGCTCGGATACCATCCAAGACACTCCCCTCGAAACCCAGGCAAAGGTTAGGGGTATCCAAATATAATTGGCTATACCCAAATTGTCAAAAATACCAGCTTGGGAGGTATGGCTCTAGGTATACAATATTGCGGTTGCGATACACCAGATAGGAGGGACGGATACTCTGTAACCAGCAAAATAATTTTTCAGATAGAGACTCGGGCGCGACAGCACTATCAAGATGAATGCGTCCCATTTCCTCCTAGGTAAAAGGCCGAACCGACACAAAAAAGCGTATCTATGCACCCGTGCGAGAGCAACTCGGCAGTCAAAAAAGCTGGTACAATTCCAAGGCAAGTCGCGATAGTGGTAGATAAAGGCATCGTCACTTATTACATCGCCTTCCGGACCAGGTCGCATCATCAACAACCACCCTATTAAATAATGATATGGCAGCTCGATTTTGTTGAAGGGTTTCGTCAGATCACGAGGGATAAATTTTGACATAAAGGAATGAAGACCCCAATAGATGTTGCATACTATAGCAGGAAGCATAGCCAACTTGCTCCCGAAAACTAGCTTCACCGCTGGAAGGATCAGGTTGCAGCTAATCCTTTCGATCGCAGCAGAACCCGCCGAACGACGCAAACCCTTAACCATATCATCAGATATCCGGCCAAGATAGCCTTATCAGATAGAGGTTGGGTATCATGATAATAATAGCTAAAAGTATCACTCAGGCTCCCAAATTTGTCACCCGTAGCACGGGACGTCTTAGTACTTTGCACCTGAGCATCCACCTGCTCCGGAGATTGAGGACTCCTAACAGCAACTCGACCGGATGTGCTAAGGGTAACGAGATAGCCAATCCAAGCCGTGATATGAGAAAGGTTCCCTTCTGAACTGTCATCCTTCTTCTTAGATATCTGTTGACTGGTGCTGTGGTGACAGAGCAATTCCTGATATATGGCTAGAAACCCAGGGTACCACTGTTCTAATTCTTCGAATTCTTTATTTGTCGGGGTATACTCCTCGTAAGCCTCATAGCCCCAGGGCAATCTGGACACACCATGAATCTCATGAAGAGCAAGCCCCATCTCTCCACCCGGAGTAAAGAAGGTCCCGTCTGGCAGTTGTATATTTCAAACAATGCCATAAATAATTTCGGGTTCATAAACAAGCCATAACAGGACCCCCTAATGGTGTAATAGAGACCAATCTGCCGTAAGATGTCCTCATACTTCGCCAGGATCCAAGAAGTCAGGTTAACCCATAGAGGAGAACGATGCTGCCAGTTCAGTAAGGACAGTCTCCCTGCAGGGTATGATCCTTTGCGGGTAATTTAATTCAAAAAGGTGTGAGCTTCAGAGAAAAACATATTAGACTTCAGCTCATTGATAAGACTGCCAGAGGCCAGCCCAATAATGGAGTAGCTCATTGATTCCTTCACTGCGACCACTGACCTCGTAGGATTGTTAAAACGGATATGTCCTACAAAGGTCCCCTGCTGATCCAAAGTTAGAGAGCTCGACATCTTTCTCTCAAAAGGTACCATATTGAAACCAGATAAGGGAAAGTGGCGCTCTATCAAGGGTATGTGAATTGCCTCCCCCTGAAAATAGAAATCCTAACTCTCAAGAGACTCTTTGACGCTCGGATCTGAAACAGCCACGACATCCCTGAATAAAAATAGAGGCTTCGGATGAATGCCATTCAGTTGCCCGGAGTTCATCATGCTAAGTAAAAAAAAGACTGGTTTTTGATCTCCCTCAGCCGGTCTTCAGGTTGATTTCGGTTAATATGAGTCGACACACATTCGACTATCTGGTCAAAAGTTATACCCGACGCAGATTGAGCATATCCTATCAAGAGTTCTCCCGAGGGAGCTAAGGGCAAGCCACTACAAAAGACAGAGAAGAAGCAAAAGTTAGAAGTTTATTTCTTCAAACCTAGCCAAAACAAGACCTATGCGGCAGGAGACATATGCTCATGCAGCTCAGTCATGAGACACTTATGCAGCTCAGTTACAAAGTGTTCATACGAATCGATAATGAGGTACTTATGCGGCTTGAAGCGCTCATGCGGCTCGAGATATGAAACACCCATGCGGCTCAGTCAGGAGACATTTATGCGGCACAACTATACAGTATTGATGAAGATCAATCTTGAGTCATTTATGCAGCACTAATGCGACTCAACTTATACGGCCCTATCATACAGAACACATGTGGTTCAACTGAGATAGCGTACGCATTGACCAAAGCTTATTGCACAGAAAGCGATATAGCACGGGCTTGCGCATAAAGAAACATATGACATGGCCATCGTCTTCCTACTGTCCTTACCTTTGATGGGAGGGTGCACGTCGGAGTGAGTAGAAGAGGAGTCCGCCGCCCTCGATGGAGAAGCAAGCCCCTTTCCTTTGGCCACAGTCAACTTGGAAGCTTTGGGAGCCATTGAAGACAGGAAGACAAAAATGAAAGGGAAGGAGGTAAAAAGAGAAAAATTTCTCTTCAAAATCACTCATATTTATAGAGTTTCCAGAAAGAGTGCCGCTTCGATTCTCGAGATCATTAAAGATAATGATGACGTTTGGGGATTTTATACCAAGTAACCGTCAGCTTTATCTCGAGAAAAGAGAACCCAAATCCAAAATCGAATCAAGAGCATTAAATGCAGCAGTGACAGCTGGCAGACTCTCTGTGGCTCGAAGCGTCCCTGTGACTCAAGATTGGTTCTGCGACTCAGGATCCCCCTGCGGCTCAGTATTTGTCTGCGACTCAATTTCGAAAACAAGTTCCTGCAACTCGAAGACTCCCTATGGCTTGGCATATTTTTCATGCTTCTTATTCAAAGTATTCTAAATTTGCAATTTAGAAACTTTGAAGGGGGTCTTATAGAAACATAAATTGTAAATCCCCAGTCCCAAAATACGTAGGACTAGGAACGTAGACATGCCAGCCGTATAATAAGTATACGTAAGCTATAAAATGTAGTAGAACCATGACTAATTATCTTATCCACACAAACTATAATAATAAAAGATATCATATAATCTATGAATTGTCATTGGTACATGTAGTTAGGCGAAGACAAATCCACTACCAACAATGAAAAGAAATACATGATAAAAGAATGATTTTGGCGAGCGAAGCGAAGACGATCGAAGTGCAATCATCCTCGAAGAATAGAGCGCAAGTCATGGCCTTAGCTAGAGCACCTGCAGAAAATCACAAAACACACTTGGAGAAATCACCAGGTCCTCAGAGTGACGTAACAAGACACATAATATCATGCCAATATACTAAATAATAAAAGCTCCACAGAAAAGTATGCATGGGTAAAGGTTCCTAACCATTCTATGTGGAATGCACTTTAGAGGACAACGTTCTACGCATGAGTTGTAACGGATTCACGCAAGCAAGTAATAAAGAGTGGCCAACAAGTAGCTCTCATCCGAGACACTATCTCCCAAATGTGTGTAAAAATAAATGTAGCCCCTACGCTAGTAGCTGTCCCCTCCCCCCAATGATACTATACGTGTGTCGTAACCAAGACACACAAACACATGTCGTTTCCACCACACTGTTTAATACTTAATAACTGCCAAGTCTTCTACACAAATCTATTAGCAGTTATATCCTAACGCACGGCCTGTACGTACCGATGTACGGTCGGTACACAAGTTCGAAGCTATATGCGACTCACAACTCACACACAAACCGTGGCACATCGTGATGGTTTATGAGATGCTCTAACATATGTTAGCCCCTTAACTCTAAGCCAATTGCATAAAATATAGTAATTTGCATCTACATATAATTTAAAAATAAACAACTTGAAAATAAACAAAACATGCATGATATTGAGCAGAAAATTTAAACAGTAAAGGCTAGTGTCTTGTCTGATGTTACGCCTGGTATGGTACGATGATGCGACAAGTCCTGTCGTATGTACTAGCTGAAGTCGGGGTGGAAGGGTCCAATTCACGAGAATCTAGCAATAATGGGTTTTAGTATGGATTGGAGATAGAGATACCTATACTAATTTTTTTTTTCTGAAGATACTTCTATGTAAATACTTGAAAAATACTTTGTATATATATAATTAGAAAAAGTACATTTTATTAGTCATGATATTAAATTATAGACTTGAAAAATATAATTCAGTAACTATCTTTTTATTAGTAAAAATAACTTCTAAAATAATACAAGAATTGATTTGGATAAAAAGTTTGTAAAAATAGAAAATCATATCTTTATTTATTTGATAACAAAAATACTAGACTACACTTTATACTTTGAAAGCTAAATTTTTTCTTGAATCTTTTACTATTTATTATTATTTTTTTGTCAACAAAATATAGTATAAGAAATTAAATACTAAAATTTAATAAATAACATGATAACTATATTTATTCATATCTATGCCTAAACCATAAAAAACAATGATACTCAATAATAAGATATATATTTTTTCTTAAAAAATTATTTTATTTAGAAAACAAAATAATACACTTTTTTTTTCTTTTTTTTTAAAGAACCAGCCCAAAGGGCCCGACCCAATATCAAACAAGTAACTCAACAAAAGAGAGAGCTGGAGAGAGAGAGAAAAAATGGGGAAGAGTGATTGAGAGAGAGTGAGAGAGGAAGAAGGGGGCGAGAGTTTACCAAAAGGGGGCCGGCGGTGGCACGACGCGGCGGTCGGTGAGGGAAGACGGAAGGAGCACGGTGGTGCGGATCGGAGGTGCTGGGGCAACGTCGAAGGGGGACGGCACGGACTGATCCGACAGAGGCGGATGGAAGAAGGGCGCAGAACTCCTGCTGTTCGGGCGGAGGAAGCCGGGGAGAGGGCCACCGGGAGAGGGCTCGACTCACAGCGGTGGGCGTGGAAGTCGAAGATTGGTGTAGGGCATGGAAGTCGGAGATCGGAGTGGAGGCTGTTCGCCCGGACGCTGCCGACGGATCGTGGCGGGTCACCGGAGAATCATCAGAGAGGTGAGACGGCAGATTCGATGCTACCTCGACGGCCGGCCGACGAAACACGCCCAGATCAGAAGGAACACACGGGTCGGCGCTGCCCAACGCCGGCGGGGTGCGGCTGCGCCGGAGTCGCCTGATGATGGGGTCGCTGTCGAGGAGGCGGAGGAGAAAAGGGAAGCTCGTGGCAGCGACGACGATTCGCCAGCACGCGATGACGGTCAGGAGCCCAGGCGGAGGATGGAGGTCAGGTTAGGATTCCCTCTCTTCTTTAGAAATTTTGGTGGTGGCGATGGCGATGTCGAATCTGCGGTGTTGGCGGTAGGATTTGGGGTTTTTCGGACGCAGCAACGTGGTGGTAATATGGGTGTTCGGTTATTGGGGAAGACGGTGATGATGAAGGGCTGGGGTGGCGAGTTGTTTGTTGATGGCTGGACACGAAAAGGGAACGGGAATTTGGTGATCCTGGTATGAGGTTCTGGCCGGGTTGGCGATGAGGTCGCTGGCCGGGACGCCAGGGACTGTGGTGGTGTTGATGGTGATGAAGACGGTGCTGGCGTAGTCGGGTGGGAGCTTCGTTGTTGTGGCGATAGTGGAGACGGGCGAAGCGACGATGGCGTTGTCGTCGGTGCCGCAGGGCATGGTGTCGATAGGTTAGGATTAAGATTGAGTCATCGTGTCGGGAGTGTCCGACACGGCTGGGTGGACATCTGGGATTGTCGGATGGGACATAATTATTGTATTTGTATGGTGGGGATATAGTAGATGGGTGGCATAGACACGATACACAATCTATGGATGGTTGATAATTTATGGATGAGTACCTCTCCTTTTATAGGAGGTGAAAATTCCCAGTTGGATAAGGACGGGGATTTATTAAATCCTATACAGATATTATCATAGTTCAATTTAAATAAAAATAATTGGATAAAATCCAATCTAATATAGCTACATACTATTTCGAAAATCTATTTAAAATAAAGTCAATAAAATCCTTTCAAATATAATTTATCATAATTAATTAATTAAATTTAAACCAAAACACTATTTTAAAATACTTTTTTCGAATAATAAAATATTAATATTAAATAAATTTCGAAAATAGAATTATATATATAAATTTATGTCTCGTATAAAATGAACATTTGCATAAAACCTCGTTTTCAAAATTACTATTTATATAATCTTTCATGATGGAAAATAAGGAATTTAAAATTCCAATATGATTCATTTTACAACTTTACGAAATTAAAATACTTATTATTTATTATTTGAAAAATCATGCTTCTAAATAAAATATTTTTTTACAAAAATATGTACCTCGCACATATTCGTACTCGACAAGCCATACGAAAATACGAGCTCATATGCGACGTTCTGTACGACAACTTCATACGTGACGTATAATACGACTATGTGACGTACAAAATGCAAAGTAAGAAATTAATACCAAATTTATATAAAAAATCATAGTAGAATTTAGGGAGTTTACATGAAAAATAAGGAGTTCATGCGGATTACAAAATGCGGCATAGGTACTTCGGGCCAACCAGGTCTGCATGAAGGAAAGCCGTATGACTATTCAAAGACATATACGGCCCGTCAACAAACAGCTGTAAAAGGAAGACATGCGGCCAAGAGGAGCAGTTGGACTGATAAAGCTGACAAGTCCTTGCAAAACATGACAGTTCTGACACTTCGACAAGAAACATAAGACGTGAGACGTCGCCCAAAAACAGGGTTCGTACGCCTCCATGCGGCCAAAAGAGTGCTATCCAAGCCACATGAACCTCATGCGGCCCAGCTTATGCGGCCCCAAAAGTTCCCAAACTTCATGCAGCCTGTGATCCAAGCCGCATGAGTCTCATACGACCCCATGTGATCGAAGACTGAGAACACCATACGCAACGGGACACGTGGCAAACGGACCAAGTCCCTAACTACCCAGATTTATTGCAAAAAATCCCAACAAATCGACATATGACAGCCCAAAAGCGGATCTTCGCGTGCTAATCAGCCACGTGGCCGCAAGTCGTCCATGCGGCTCAAAATACATCCTATTATAAATAGCAGGGTGCCACACCCCTGCAAAGGCTGGCAAACTTTAAGAGAAAAGTAATTTCTTCACGAGCTAGAGACTCCATCAGATAGTCCACGGAGTAAGGCAGAGTTGTAGCACTTTCCCGTGCCTCCACCGTCACCCCCCAGAATCAAAACTAAATAATTGTACTTAGATTGTTTCCTAGGATTTCTTTCTAGGCTTTCCTTTGTACAAGCGAGTTTGCAATCAAGTTCAGTGTTCTGTAATACCTGTCTTTGATTTTTAATGGCAAATAGGCATTGTAGCATGCAGATTCCTACCTATCTCAAATGGCAGAACCTGATGACGACCCTGAGACCTTTTTGCATTGTCATAATATATCAGAGAAGATTTCTAATATCACCTTCACCCAAGGAGACATGTCTATGAAAGATAACCGCCAAGACAGACCTTTGTATTATACAGTGTATATCGGAGCTTGTAAGGTGGAATGCATTCAAATTGATCTAGGCTCATCTGTCAGTGTGATTCCTAAAAGTTTACTCCAGGTGTTGGGAATCCCAATGCATAAGTTGTCACTTACTTCCACTACCATTACTGGTTTCAGAAGTCATCCTATGGGGAAAATCAGTCTCAAATGTCAGATCAAAAATCTCCGGACTGAAGTCATATGTTATGTGATTGATACCAATGCCTTCTACAATATTTTGCTAAGACGACCATGGATACATGACAACCATTTAGTACCATCTACTCTTCATCAGTGCCTCAAATATGTGAACGAAGATGTAGTGTGTACAGAATTTGCTGATGTCGATCCTTTCACGGGGGTCAAAGTTTATTTCTCTGATGTAAGTTTGTACAAACCTCATAATCAGAGATCCTCTTATGACGAACCATCGCATCTGGTTATAGATAAAGAAGTGGAGGCTAGGGACAAAGTAGAAAAAGCATCTACTGATCAGATGGTAGAAGGACCTCTAGCCATATACTTGAAAGGTCCTGTGTAGAAGGAACCGGTTGAAGAACCTTTGGCAATCTACTTGAAGGGTCCTATGTGGGAAAAGACTGCTAGAGCATCACAAGAGGCCCAGTCAAGGGGTAGTGCACCTTTTGTTGTTGACTTAAGTAAGAGCAAAGCTAACATCAAAACAGAAGAACCTCTATTATTGATCTTAGGACAAAGAAAGAGGAACCGTTTGTAGTTGATCTTCGCCAAAGCAAGCATCCAGTTCATCCGGATGAGCCCTTTATGATTGACCTAATTTATGCTGCCATTACTGTAGAAGCAAGTGTTGTAGATAAACCTCAATGTATTAAACTTCTCGAGGATGTTTTCTGAGAAGAAGAAATCATGTACATACCTAATAAAAGAGGTTCTGCTTTTGATTACTTTGATGTTCCTGTGACTAGTTTAAGGACTATTGACTCTTTGTGTTCCCTTACTACAAATACAAAGATTTCACTGCCTGTGTATATTTATTCTAAAGATAGTACTCCATGTCTATCATATGAAGATTCTTATTTTGAGGTGCCATCTAGGTCGATTGGTGAAGTACCGATTATGTTTGGTCGAGCAGAGGTTCATAAAGAAGCTGTGGTCGATGAGCCTGAACCAGATGCCGGTAGAATACAATTGTACCGGTATACTCCTCCGGCAAAGAATATCATTCAAAGAATGGGCTATGACTTAAATAGTCAACAATGCCTCAACTTTGGTAAAGGCCGCCGCTTACCACTGCGTATCCCAACTCCGAAAGGGAAACCGCAAGACTACTACCACCGTACTCGATTTGGATTGGGGTATGTAACTCCTCCGACTACACCAGAAGTTTCAGATGAAGAAGATAGCATTACATGTTCACATTCTTTCAATTCTTTACTATGGGATTCAGATTATTGTATTGGGGCAATATTTAGAGATGTCTTCTCGACTTATATATTATTTGGTGATCAAACGGATAATAATGACCTCCCTATGGAATCTTTTAAAGTTGTACCTTGGGCACAACAACTTGATACTTAATGGGAAATGAGATTTAAACAACGAGAACCTCCTACTAAAGATGAAGTTGTTTAAGTTAATGTATGTGATTCAGAATCGCCTAAACCAATATCCATCAACAAAAGTTTATCTAATAAAGACAAATATTCATTCCTTGAGATTATCAAAGAATATATAGATGTGTTTTCTTGGAGTTATGAGGACATTCCTGGGCTTGATACGCAGATAGCAATGTATTATCTTAATATACATCATAATGCTAAATCGGTAAAGCAATAATAGCAACGGTTTCATCTAGATATGATAGAAGCTATTGTGACTGAGGTAAAAAAACTCATAGATAGCAACTTTATTCGAGAAGAACATCCTGACTGGGTTACTAACATCGTTCCAGTCATGAAAAAGAATGGGAAGATTAGGGTATGCATTGAATATCGGGACCTTAATCAAGCTTGTCCAAAGGACGAGTTTTCACTTCCAATCACAGATGTTATGATTAATAACACTTGTGGCTTTGAACTTATGTCATTCATGGATGGCTTCTCCAGTTATAATCAAATGAAAATATTTCTAGCTGATGAGAAATACATATCATTCCGAATACGGTTGGGGGTATACTGCTATACGGTGATGTCCTTTGGTTTAAAGAATGCGGCAGCTATATACCAACGCGCCATGAGTATAATATTTTACGAACATTTACAAAAATAGGTAGAATGCTACATTGTTAACATTGCAGTTGAAAGTCGTTCAAAGGGCGATCACCTTCAAGACTTGAGAACGGTGTTCGAATTGATGCGTGAGTATCAACTCAAGATGAATCCCATAAATTCATTCGTAGGATTCTCCAGTGGCAAATTTCTTGGATTTGTCACAAATTGAAAGGGAATACATATTGACCACGACAAAGTTGAAGCTATCTTATAAATGGAGCCCCAAAAGAATATTAAAGAACTTCGCGGTTTACAAGGGAGATTGGCTTATATCCGAAGGTTTATTTCAAATCTGTCCAGGCGATGTCGACCTTTCACCCAATTAATAAAGAAAGGAGTCTCTTTCGTCTGGGATAAAAAATGTCAGCAAGCATTTGCAGATATTAAAAGATATCTTACTAATCCTCTAATATTGGTGGCTCTAGTGGTGGGTAAACCATTTTTGCTGTATGTTCGTGCCATAGAACACTCTCTCAGAGCAATATTAGCCCAGAAGAACGACAAAGGACATGAACAAGCTATCTATTACTTGAGTCGCATGATGATCGGCGCCGAGCATAGATATAATCCTGTTGAGAAGAAATTCCTTGCATTAATCTTTGTAATTCAAAAGACGCAACACAATGTAATACAACAAATAATTCATGTTATATCCAGAGTTAACCCTCTTAGGGTTCTCATGACTATAGAAGCATGAAAAATCTCAGCTGATAACATTCCTCCACCACAGCGCAGATGATACAAAGGCACAGACCGAGTATTAAAAAGACAACAGAAGATAAGGAAAGAAGTTCTGATTTTATTATGCCTACAAATATCTAGTACATATTCATCAAGGCTATACGTAAAGGACTAATCCTACTTCTTCTACAAAGGATCGATCACAGGTTCAACAGACCCTAGAGGAGTCTATAATAGACTTAGTCTTCATCAAAGTGTAGGCATCTTTCTTCTTGGTATGCATACTAGAAGATTGATCTCCATCAAGGCGCGTTCTGACTTTCTTGTATGCGCAACCGTCCAAACGTGCATCAACTGCTCGACCAAAGCAAGGAACTTCCTGAAGCAGCTATTGGCCCGAGCTCCCTGAAGGCGCAGTAGGTCGCAAAGCCCAGAATGAGCAGAGCATAGTACAACCTGTAGTGCTTCAGGCTGACAACCGGACCAAACTCGATCGTCAGGACCATCAAGACGTCGCCCAGAGTCAAACTCCTTAGGGAGGATACTTGGATACTTCTCAATAGCGGTGACGGCTCCTTCTACAAAGAGTTCTTCTACAAGAACATGGCCCCTTCGAACGAGAGAAGCCCCAACCAACAGCCGACTTATGCAAGGCCAGCGGCCGTCTGAAGCTAAGTCTAGTCAAACATGGTGGTGAAGGATGCCAGGAAGTAGCGACTCTTCAGTGGAACACTTCCCCTTTTATAGGACCGGGAGTGGTCCAAACTATAGGCCACTTGGCCGACGGTCAAAATTCCCTCATTAATAGGATGAGCCTAGGACTCGGCACAATGGGTCTCAATTAATAGGCCCATTCAAGTGAGTCTTCAAACTGTTCAAATGCTCTTTTGAATTCCTCAATTAACGGTGGCAATTAAGAAGGAGTCTGCATTCAAGGGTAGTCATTTATTTCTCCTGAAATGAAGACTTAAAAGCCAAGCTATATCTAACCGGAGGTGCAGACACCCTACTGTATTCCTTTGCTTCCAAGGCACAGACAGTATATCCCCCTCTCAGAAGCAAAGACATCTGCTTCGATCAAAGTACCCGGCCCGTTCAATGGTACCTTTTTCTCCGCAAAGACTTGGGAGACACCATTTGCCTCCAGCATAAGTCAGACTGCTACTCTAAAGTACAATAAAATGGTCTATCTGAAGATGCAGCCTACTCCTCGTCCTAAGCACAGTGACTTTACCCGAAACACACCCTATTCGTTGCCCCTAAAAGCACAGAGGCCCCGTTGTCTTCGAAACATAGTCCACTTGTCGTCCTAAAGTATAGAGTCTCCGTCGTCTCCAGAAGCACAGTTTACTGATTGTCCTAAAAGTGCAGCCATCCTTGCCCGAAGTACAGTCTACTCGTCCCACCCATTCGGTTTGCTTAAATCGTCTCTCTCAAAGATAGAATTGGGATTGATCAAGTTGATAAATGCAAATATCTTATCAGATTGATTTAAGTCTCGGATGAAGATTACACAAAATCCAAATCTGAGATAAAATCCCAAGATTTGCTTGGCTACATCCAAATAAACAAATCAGCACACGCCATGTGTCACCTCCTTCGGTTATTTTGATAACCACCAGAGATCTTATTTGAGGGAAATCTCAATACCCGCCACGTATCAGCACCACAGAAGCCCGCACCATGCAAGAACGACAGATTCCTTCATATCTGAAAACCCTAATGCACATCGCGTATTTGCCCCTCTTCCCTATAAATTGGAAAGGTTTTCCTCCAACAACATGATCGACAAGGAGAAGAAGATCCACATATTATCAAGATCTTCAACTTCGGCATCCTCCTGATCGGCAACCCTAGAGTTCCATCGAAGGCACCAGAAATTCAGAGCAAGTCTCATATCATCATCGGATCGTCAATAGAGTAGAGGAGCCACTATAGTGCTCGATCTCAACTGTCACACTTTTCCAAAAACTTTTGTACGTAGATTTTCTTGCACAAAAATTGATTGTACTTTTTTTATGTTCAATATACAAAAAGTTATTTCAACCTTTTGTCATGTCGAACAAGATGACGACTATGCTAGGGAATACCTTCTCCTCCAAGGAGAAGGTGGTGACGCAATCCGATGATGACATGATGGGATCCTCTCAGAAGATGTTGGTCGTACGCTTTGACCAGCAAGCTTTTTAAGATCTCCTTTCTGAAAAGAAGTCGAGCCCTTCGAAGCTGTTCGTAAATGTAGAAGCATGGAAAATATTTCTTGTAGTCCCACATCGGAAAGGAGAAGAAGAAAGGGCTCACTCCATTCTATAAATAGAGCCCCCTTACCTCCTTTGAAAAGGGCACCGACTTCTCTTCCCTTCCTCCAAACTTGGACTCTTCTTATTACGCACCTTCGGGTGCTAAGTCAAAGAAGTCCAGGGCAGCGCGGGCTCATCGAGCTCAGTCAGCTGTCCCAACCTTTGACCATCAAGAGCGTCCCGCTAAGCGGGCCTCTGATGGAAAGTTGTACAGAACTGTCCGTGTCCAGCCCCCGGCAGCAAACGGACAGAGTGGTTCTCAAGAGCCTCCCAACAAAGATCGAGGGCAAGTGTTTTCACTAGGCCCACATCGGGGAGCAAATATGATACCTACGCACTCGTATACTCGGGATACCCGGGCCCACAAAGCGAGTGCACAAGTTGATCGAGACATTCCTCATACGAGTCATGAGACGTCCTTCATGCGGCTCGGTCATGAGACATTCCTCATGCGGCTCGGTCATGAGACATCCTTCATGCGGCTCGGCTATGAGACGTCTCTCATGCGGCTCGATCATGGGACATTTCTCATGCGGCTCGGTCATGAGACGTCCTTCATACGGCTCGGTCATGAAACATTCTTCATGCGGCACAGAACTCAGGAAGCTTCATGCGGCTCAAAATTCCTGGGAGCTTCATGCGGCCCAGATACAACATGCGGCTCAAAAGCTCGAAGAGTCTCATGCGGCTCGGATAGTTCCATGCGGCCCAGAAAGAAGCCACGTGGCCTTCAACAGTTTCTCTCTACATTCGGCCGCATTTAATGCCCCGACGGCAGCTTTGACAAATGACAGCTCTGACATAAAGACGCAATGATGACTCTGTCATAATGACAGACTCTTCGGGAAAAGAAGAAAATCTCTGACCCGATCCGTCAGAAGTCCCAGATTGCCACGTGGCAAGTCTCATGCGGCTTCAATGGAGAACAGCTTCATGCGGTTCATTGAGAAGTCACCCTATATGACCAGTAGAAATCAGCCATATGCGGCCCACCGAGAGCCCAGTCCCTGCGGCTCAACACAACGCTGTCCTATGCGGCTCGCAGAGACTTTGCATATGCGGCTCATTGAGAGTTCATCCCCTGCGGCTCAATAAAGCATTGTCCTATGCGGCTCACGAATATTATCTCCCTGCGGTTCAAGTGTTGCCTATCCTATGCTGTAGGAACGATATAGTAAAGCGTAATACTCTAGAGGGGGGGTGAATAGAGTTGGCAGCGGAATAATGCTAAATAAAAAATGTTAGTAACACAATCACAGTATATAATCAGAGTTCAGAAAGCAAACGCAAAGACAGCGATGTATACTGGTATCCCTCTGTTGAGGACTAATCCAGTCGGTAGAACTCTTGCTACCAGTTGAATCCACTATAGGAAAAAACCATAAGTTTTCTTACGAAGTCCTTGCAACTTCTACAACGCGAGCTTTGATACGAAGAACTCGCCCAACTTCAAATGTGAAGAGGTATTCTTCAATCAAGCCTTCTGATTACAATCTCTCAGAAACTTCTAGACCGTACCGCACTGGCAAATCGACTAGAGGATTGTAACTGGCTTGGGATCTGAAAATGAAAGCTCTAGAATACTCTTCGGAAGGCAGAAAGCTTTTTAGATAGAGAGAAGATTGAAAGTGAATGAGTGAATTGAAATGATCGAAATCCATCTCTATTTATAGGAATTCCAAAGGGAGAACTCTGTCAGAATTCGGGCAGAATTCGGGCAGAACTCGATGAGCAAATCTCGGTCAAATCCGCAACTACAGGAGGACCAAGTTCCAGAGAATTCAAAAATCAAACGGCCACCAACCGAACTCTGGCCGAACTCTGGCCGAGTTCTGTCAGGGTTAGGTTAGGTTTTTAAAAAAGATTTTTGGTGATTTTTGAAAACCTTTTTAAAAACCTTTTGTAAATATTTTGATAGGTCATTTTAAAAACATTTTGAACTATTTGGGAGTAGCCTATTTGCCAGTACGACTCGGTGTACAACGTATTCCTAGACTCAAATAAAATGAAAATATTACATTGCATAGGAAGTACAGACTCAAGTAGGCAAACAGATCTTCAGTCTTGAACGGAGTGAATATCCAATCTTGCTTATGTCCAAGGAGCTGAGATGTCCCAACAAGCTTCGTATATCCAGACAGAGTTTTGATCAATTATTAAAATCAGGTTGACTATGACCAATGGGCCAACAATCTCCCCCATTTTGATAATTGACAAACTATGAATGATATAACATTAAGCTTGTTCAAAAAATATCAAAAAGTAGAAATTGTTCATAACCTATTTTTAACTCAAAAAAAATGTTAGATCATTTTTAATTTTCTTCCCCTTTGTCACTTAGCAAAATAATTGCACAAGAGAAGGCTCCCCCGCATTAAATGCAGAAGGCTCCCCCGCAATCAATGCATAAGTAACAAATAGCGAAAAAATAAAAGAAATATAGTATAAGAATTAGAGATATAGCATCACAGGAATGTAAAGTTTCTACAAATTATCATCACAGGCATGTATTGCTTCAAAAACATAAAAAAATCTCAGGCATGCTATTTCACAGGCAGTTTAAAATGGAGAAGCAGTATAAAGAGATAGTGCTTAAACAAAATGCTGAAATAAACTGAGATGTCATAAATGAAACATCAAAAACATGTCCATGAAGATAAAAAGTACTGATATCAAACTACAAAGTACTGATAAAAAGTAAATGATAAAAACTTGGAATGTCGGAGCATTTCCAAGTATACAATAGAATATCACTAATAATCAAATCAGATCTCATCATCACTATCCTCATCAATATCATCAGCAGCATGGCCAGCATGACCGGAAGTACCAGCACCAAAAGTACCAGCGCCAGTAGGATGAGTAGGGGCGCCAGCATAGAACTCACCAACGTAATCTCGAGGTACACGATACCAGTCATAGGCGTTACCTGGCTGGAAGTAGGCATGAACAGCCTCATCCTCACAGCGGTAACCCGAAAAAGCTGGATCACGAGGGATGGAAGCAGCAGAGTGACCAGTCTGGTCAAAACGCAGATCGGCCAAGGAGTTTGCCATCGCCTGGTAACGGGTGACATCGCGAAACTCTCGCTCACGAGCCATGTCCGTCATCGAGACGTGCAAAGCTGATAAATGCTGATGTATGCCCTCAAAAGTCATAGCATACGGCTGATGTGGTGAAGATGGTGCAGTAGGAGGAGCAGGAGGTGGAGCTGAAGCAGTCCGGCTGCGACGAGAAAGCTGGATTAACTTGGGCTCAGAGTCCTGAGTATAAGTCGATAGATCGATCTCGAATCGCTGAAAGATACGAGGGAGAATCATCGCGTAAGAGAGATTTCGATCTCTAGCACGACAACGTCCCATCATCTGAATGATTGTCTTAGGGGTGGAAAAAGGAATCCCCTTAAGAATATGGTACATGGCGGACAGCTCAAGCGAAGTCATATCATCCTTGGAAGTGGATTTTGGAAGAAGAGTAGAGTAGATGATGCGATGCAATTCGTAGTTAAACAAGTAGGTTGTTAGCCTTGAACTTTCTAGAACGTACTCTGTCAGGTGCACAAAGTTCCGTTTTGAAACTCGTGAGTGTAGTGCCTTCGGGGAAATCGAATTCCGTGATATCAACTAGCGGTTCACCTTCATTGGGAATACCAAGAATCTCTGCTAGAAGGACATCATTGAAGTCAATGTCTATGCCTCCGACACGTGTGCTCACGTCAAAAGTGTTAACTACGAGATTACAATAGAACAATCTAATGGCATTAGTAGCTATTGGGAAGCATAGTTTAACAAGTAAGTGTAACCCTAATGCCTCAAATAAGTGACGATGATTAGGGAATACCGTCCATTTAACCGGAGCGCCGCTACATATGGAACGGGTTGAAAAGTCACCGTACCATAATAAAGCTTGATCGAGGGTTTGAAAGAAGAACCCATCGAAAGCGCCGTCGCTCTTTTGGACCGGCGAAAACAAAGAATCCGTGTGAGGATTCGAAGAGGACCCTTCCTCACTAGGAGTGGTCTTCTTCCTCTTTGACAGATTAAATCTAGGTGCCATTGAAATAAAAAGCACTAATTTGAAAGGTGGAGAAAGAGGGAGTTATACCTCACGAAAATTAGATATGTTGTAGAGAAGAACGATCTCCGTACGATTCCAAATTTTGAAAGGATTTCACCAAGTAGATTGGAAGCAATAGATTGGTGAAGAACTAGGGTTTGGAGGTCGGGGTCGGCTGCTGCTGCTGTTGTAATTAATTTGGAAGTAATGAAAGAGAAGAAGCTCTCGGGTTCTGTATATATACACATACACCCTCAACCGAACTCGGGCCGAATTCGGTCAGAGCTCTGGCCGAATTCGCCTAGGGTTCTTTCAAAGTTGATTTTTGCTACTTCTTTTTCATTGACTCGTTGCAAATATTTAATTCAAAGATTAGTTATTTTAGTCTACAAATAACATAATTAATAATATTTTATGAATTAAATGTCGTTACACAGCGACTGTCTCAGATTAGCTGTAGGAGTACTGTCCCAGCTGGCGGAGGTTCACCGGGGAACTCTTAAGTACCGCTTCGCTTCAACTGTAGTTGTGGTGACAGACAGACTCTTTATTAGCTTGTCTCTAACACAGTTTTTGCATAATGATATATAATCATAAAATAAAATCAATTAATATTATTGACGTCCAAAATTCCTAATTCTCGACGTAAATAATTGAAACGATCTTCCGCTAGAGGTTTAGTGAAGATGTTAGCTAATTGATTTTCAGTATCTATGTACACAAGGTTTATATCTCTATTTTGATGATGATCTCTAAGAAAATGATGTCTAATCTCGATATGTTTAGTACGAGAATGACATACAGGATTATTAGTCAATTTAATGGTACTCGTGTTATCACAGAAAATGAGAATATGTGTGAAAAATAAATCAAAGTCTTCTAGGGTTTGTTTCATCCAAAAAATCTGAGCGCAACAACGTCCTGCGGCGATATACTCAGCCTCTGTTGTTGATAAGGCTACAGAATTTTGCTTTTTACTAAACCAAGAGACTAGAGCCTTGCCTAAGAAATGACATGTACCGCTAGTACTTTTTCTATCAACCTTGCATCCCGCAAAATCTGCATCCGAATAACCAATAAGGTCAAAGGATTTAGTTTTGGGATACCACAAGCCGATAGAAGAAGTGCCCTTAAGGTATCGGAAGATACGCTTAACTGCGGTCAGATGTGATTCCTTTGGGTTAGCTTGAAAACGTGCACACAGGCAAACACTAAACATTATATCTGGATGACTAGCAGTTAAGTAAAGTAAACTACCAATCATACTTCGATACTTACGTGTGTCGACTGGCTTGCCTTGTTCGTCAGAATCAAGTTTTGTTGAAGTTGCCATCGGAGTGCCAATAGGTTTGACATGGTCCAGATCGAACTTCTTTAACAAATCTTTTGTGTACTTGGCTTGATTAATGAACGTCCCATTGTCGGTTTGTTTGATTTGCAATCCGAGAAAGAACTTCAGCTCTCCCATCATGCTCATCTCAAACTTATTCTGCATACACTTAGAAAATTCTTGACAAAGAGATTCATCAGTGGATCCAAATATGATATCATCAACATAAATTTGAATTAAAAGCAGCTTGCCATTAAAAGATTTAATAAAAAGTGTAGTGTCAACCTTTCCTTTTGAAAAACTATTGTCAAGTAGAAAAGAGCTTAGACGGTCATACCAAGCACGAGGGGCTTGTTTCAAACCATATAAGGCTTTCTTCAACTTGAAAACATGGTCAAGATTTTTGAAATCCGTGAAACCCGGAGGTTGTGCTACAAAAACTTCTTCTTTTATAAAGCCATTTAGAAAAGCACTTTTTACATCCATTTGAAAAAGTTTGAAATCATGAAAACATGCAAATGCACATAACATTCGAATGGATTCTAATCTCGCAACTGGGGCATAAGTCTCATCGTAGTCGATACACTCTTCTTGATTGTATCCTTGAGCTACGAGTCGAGCCTTGTTATGAGTTACTAAACCATCCTCATTTAGTTTGTTTCGGAATACCCAACGGGTGCCAATGACCGGATGACCAATAGGCATGGGAACAAGTTCCCAAACTTGATTCCGTTCGAATTGGTTTAATTCCTCTTGCATGGCATCTATCCAGAAACTATCACTACATGCTTCATCAATAGATTTAGGTTCTAGCTGTGAAATAAATGCAACACTAGAAACAATATCTTTACTGGATGATCGAGTACTTACTCCTTTGGTAATGTCACCAATTACCAAATCTTGTGGATGATCAGCTGTGAATTTTAATCTCTTCGGTAGACTCTATAGGTAGCTGGTTCCTGGATCTCCTCTAGGGGGTTCAGCTAGTACAGAGCTTGGTTCAGGTTCAGCTGATGTTGAACTTGATGTAGGCAGATCTTCATCACTATCATCGAGAGACATTTGGTTTATTTCATCAAAAGTGACGTTGATTGATTCTTCGATGATCATGGTACGTTTGTTGAAGACTCTGTACCCTTTCCTCTTTGCCGCATAACCTAGAAATATACCTTCATCGGCCTTTTCGTCAAACTTTCCCAAGTTGTCTTTAGTATTAAGAATAAAGCACTTACAGCCAAAAATCTTAAAGTATGAAACTGAAGGAATTCTATCAAACCATAACTCAAATGGAGTCTTCTTCGATTTGGGTCGAATTAGAACTCTATTGAGCACAAAGCAAGCTGTATTGACAGCTTCAGCCCAGAAGTATTTGGGTAGGCTAAATTGATTTAACATCACTCTGGCCATTTCGGTTAGAGTTCTGTTCTTACGTTCCACAACTCCATTTTGTTGTGGAGTTCTAGGACAGGAGAACTCGTGTATGAAACCGTGTGTGTCACAAAATTGCTCGAAATCAGCATTCTCGAATTCGCCTCCATGATCGCTTCTAATTCGAGTGATCATGTAACCTTTTTCATTTTGTACTTTCTTGCAAAAGGCGACAAATTCGGATAATGCGTCATTCTTGCGTGTCAAGAAATATACCCACGTGTATCTAGAAAAATTATCTACAATAACAAATGAATATAATTTACCTCCGAGACTAGCAACTCTGCTAGGACCGAATAAATCCATGTGTAGTAATTGTAGAGGTCTAGTAGTACATACTGCGTTTACAGACTTGAATGTGGATTTGGTAGCCTTGTTCTTTTCACATTGGCTGTATACCGAATCCTTCTTGAATGTTATGTCTGGTAAACCGCGTACTATCTTCTTTGTGGATAATCTTGAAATTGTATCCATGTTTGCATGACCGAGTCTCATGTGCCATAGATGACTCTCATCACTTTTGGCCATTAAGCATCTACCTGAAATGTTAGCTTCTTCTAGCAGATAGAAAACATATATATTGTCTTCCCTGATTCCTTCAAAGATAGTACTACCAGTTGAGCTATCAACTATAGTACATTTGTCTTTGCCAAAGTTGATACCATAACCATGATCAGCTAGATGACTTATGCTGAGCAGATTATGTTTCAACTCGGTAACCAGACAGACATCTTTAATCACTGGATAGGGAGACTTACCAACATCACCGATACCAATAATATACCCTTTCAAATTATTACCGAAGGAAACATAATCTTCCTTCTTCTTCTTCGACAGTGTTGCAAATAGGGTAGCGTCACCGGTCATATGCCGTGAGCAACCGCTGTCGAGGATCCATTTGCTTCTAGCATGTGAAGGGTGTTCCACCTATAAAACATTTTGCAGATGAAACCTTTGGTACCCATTTCTTGTAGGGTCCTGAATTGTTAGCTTTAGGTATCCAAGCATAAACATTTAAATCTACAAGCTTTCTCATTCTACATGCAGATAATATATGACCAATGAGGCCACAATAATGACATTGTGTATGTCGAGTGTTGAAAGCTGAGTGGTGTGCATGGTTGGTAGGTTTGGGTTTTCTAGTATAGAAGATTGCATACCTATGATTATGTTTGGGCTTAACCTTTTGGGGTAAAGGTTTTGTATGGTTTGGTCTGACAGTGTTTGGCTTGGGAATGTTCCAAATTCTCGGTAAGTGACACGTGTTAGGATAGGAAGCAGCAGGCTCAGGCTGTTTTCCTAACCTAATTTCCAACCTTTTGGAAGTGTCATATAACTTAGTATAATCAGAAGTGAGTGATTCCATTCTGATTTGTGCAGATTGAAGACTTTTTTTTTCTCTAGAAAGATCTTCTCTCAATTGGTCTATAATCTTGTCTTTCTCTTCGGATGACTGTTTAGTCTCGTGTAATAAGAGCTTTATAGAGGAAAGCTCACCAGACTCACTAACATTAGCTCTAACCTCAGCTAGTAGGTCGATAAGTCTTTCTATTTCTCCTTTATACTCTTTGAGTACCTTCTTAGCGGTCTGATATTTACTACGTAGTTTCCTGTAGTCAAGCATCAGGTCACTGAAGGCATCTCCTAATTGCTCAAAGGTGAAGTCATCATATGTTTCTACAGGTTCAGTAGGTACCTGATCGATTGCCATGAAGCAGATGTTTGCAGCGTCCTCTGAATGTTCATCTTCTGAGTCGCTAGCTTCACTCTCATGCCATATGCTGGTGTTGGCATATTTCCGAGACGTTGATCTTTTCAGGTTGCCTTTTTCATACCTGTTGTTCTTCTTGCTCGATGATAAGTTGATGGGACAGTCCTTCTTCATATGTCCCTTCTTCTTGCAGCCATAGCAGACAGTATCTTCTTGGTACCAGTTGTTGCTGTTGTTCTCTTTGACTCTCTTCTCATGTCTCATGAATCTTTTAAACTTCCTTGCTAGGAGAGCTTGATCTTCAGCGTCAGATCCACTGCTGTCTGAGTCATCTTCAGCAGCTTTTCTGTGCTGAGCCTTGAGGGCGATAGTCTTCTCCTTTGGTGTAGGTTCTTCAAAATCTTGTAGCTCCAGTTCATGAGTGAGTAGTTTACCCATGAGTACTTCAAGTGACATTGTAGTGAGGTTATTTCCTTCAATGATAGCTGTAGCCTTCGGAATCCAGTTCTTGGTGAGAGCTCGCAGGAGTTTGCGAATCTTATCGTGGTTACTGTAATCTTTGCCTAAGGAGGACAAAGGGTTTACAATATCCAAGAACCTCTCGAACATTTGTGTGACTGTTTCATTTGGCTTCATTTTGAACGCCTCGTACTCTTGAGTAAGTCTGCTGACTTTTGACTCCATGACTTGAGTCGTGCCTTCATTTGTAACTTCGAGAAGCTTCCACACACCATTTGCCGTTGTGCATGTAGATACCCTGTTAAATTCTGTTCTGTCTAAGGCACAAAAAAGAGCATTAATGGCACGTGCGTCAAGACTGGCCTTTTCTTTTCTTCCTCTGTATAACTGCTTTGGGGTTTTTCAACCAAAACTCCCTCGACATTTATACGAGGTGGCTTTTGATAGCCATCAAGAACAATAGCCCATAAGTCAAAATCAAGAGATTTCAAGAAGAAACTCATCCGTGTTTTTCAATAAGTGTAGTTAGTACCATCAAACAGAGGGGGTCTGTTTGTGGCCTGACCTTCACTTGTAAATTTCATAGTAGCCATGTGATGTGCAGTGATCTAATAAATAATAAATAAATAATAGCACTGTTACCTCGCTTTTCCTGTAACACCTGCTCTGATACCAATTGTAGGAACGATATAGTAAAGCGTAATACTCTAGAGGGGGGTGAATAGAGTTGGCAGCAGAATAATGCTAAATAAAAAATGTTAGTAACACAATCACAGTATATAATCACAGTTAAAATAATGTAAAGGCAGAGTTCAGAAAGCAAACGCAAAGACAGCGATGTATACTGGTATCCCTCTGTTGAGGACTAATCCAGTCGGTAGAACTCTTGCTACCAGTTGAATCCACTATAGGAAAAAACCACAAGTTTTCTTACGAAGTCCTTGCAACTTCTACAACGCGAGCTTTGATACGAAGAACTCGTCCAACTTCAAATGTGAAGAGGTATTCTTCAATCAAGCCTTCTGATTACAATCTCTCAGAAACTTCTAGACCGTACCGCACTGGCAAATCGACTAGAGGATTGTAACTGGCTTGGGATTTGAAAATGAAAGCTCTAGAAAACTCTTTGGAAGGCAGAAAGCTTTTTAGATAGAGAGAAGATTGAAAGTGAATGAGTGAATTGAAATGATCGAAATCCATCTCTATTTATAGGAATTCCAAAGGGAGAACTCTGTCAGAATTCGGGCAGAATTCGGGCAGAACTCGATGAGCAAATCTCGGTCAAATTTGCAACTGCAGGAGGACCAAGTTCCAGAGAATTCAAAAATCAAACGGCCACCAACCGAACTCTGGCCGAACTCTGGCCGAGTTCTGTCAGGGTTAGGTTAGGGTTTTAAAAAAGATTTTTGGTGATTTTTGAAAACCTTTTTGAAAACCTTTTGTAAACATTTTGATAGGTCATTTTAAAAACATTTTGAACTATTTGGGAGTAGCCTATTTGCCAGTACGACTCGGTGTACAACGTATTCCTAGACTCAAATAAAATGAAAAATTATATTGCATAGGAAGTACAGACTCAAGTAGGCAAACAGATCTTCAGTCTTGAACGGAGTGAATATCCAATCTTGCTTATGTCCAAGGAGCTGAGATGTCCCAACAAGCTTCGTATATCCAGACAGAGTTTTGATCAATTATTAAAATCAGGTTGACTATGACCAATGGGCCAACATATGCGGCTCTGGCAGGACCCACAATTAAAACACGTAGCATCGGATCAATCAAAGATTTAACCGAATCTCAACAAATATATTTGATGTCATCGTCATAATTACTAAGATCAGGGCATATCATTTATCATCAAGCCAATGGGACACGTGGCGAGCAATCGGGCATTGGTATAATCAATCATGAAGATTTAAAGCAATCAGCATTAATTGCTCACAAGATTCGGTGCTATCCTCATTAATGGCCGAGATTCATTGTAATCAGGAGCAAGGGTTCAGATAGATTGAAGGAGCGCCGACATTCCAAAAAATGATCATTAGCAAACCCTAATGATTATACCCCACTCTTATAAATAGCCAGCATCATTTCTTTACACAAAGGCCGGCAACAAAAGAATAAAAATATACAGAGTCAGAGAGAGAATACACAGAGAGAGAGAGAGAGAAGCCAGGAGAGCAACAGAGGAGCAAAAAGAGCACTTCTTCGCCAACCATCTTTTCACAAGGAGCCAAGGCTGCATACCGATCGTCCAAGGATTAAGGCAGGGCTGCCGTCGCCTTTCCGAGCCTCTATCGTTACCCCCCCAGAATCTAAAATAAACAATTGTACTTAGATTGCTGTACCTAGGTTTTCGTCCCTAGGCTTTCTTTGTACAAGCGAGTTTGTATTGTGAGTCTAAGTTCAGTCCTCCGATAATTATTCTGTACTTTTACAATCAATGGCAACACGATGGCGACTCTGCTAGGGTCTAACTTCTCCACGGCTGAGGAGTTGGAGACGCAATCGGATGTAGCCAAACTTGGCTCCACGCAAAAGATGGTCGTCCGCTTCGACCAACAAACGTTTGAAGAGATGCTCTCCGAAGGAAGCGCTGGCCCGGTCCAGAAGCGCACCCGCACGACAAAGGCTCGCAGAGAGTGGAGGCCAAAATCATTTGCTCCTCCCAAGCCCCCGACGATGTACCCTCTGTTGCTCAAGACGGTGAGAAGGACTCTTCTGCGGCCCCACTTTAGACCGTAGACGACTCTGCTGTCTCCAAATTCGGCAGAAGAAAACACTATGATGTTGGACTTGCAGAGGCAAAGAGGAACTCTACGCGAACTGAGCCACATAGGGGTGCTAGCCGAGTGAAAAAGGCTCATGCGACCACATCCGCTAGCCGCAGGGACAAAGCCCATGCGGCCACAGTCGCTGGCCGCATGAAGAAGAATCATGCAGTCACATCTGGCAGTCGCATAGTTTATACAGCTACAGTCGCCAATCACATGGATGAAACACATGAGGCTACAGGAGGCAGCCGCTTGCAGAGAACCCATGCGGCCACTATTGCC
The DNA here is from genome assembly GCA_029216955.1 of Iris pallida. NCBI lineage: Eukaryota > Viridiplantae > Streptophyta > Magnoliopsida > Asparagales > Iridaceae > Iris > Iris pallida. The sequence goes on from JANAVB010012424.1 coordinate 266,433, forward strand.
AACCGCATGCGGCCAGCCTACACGGTCGTGACTCCTAGCCGCCCAAAGACAACTCATCCGACAGCAGAAGATGACCGCATGCAGACAGCCTGCACGGTACCCAACTCTAGCAGCATAGCGTCCGTTCCACGCTTCTCTCGATCGGTCTTCGACCGTCTCTCATACGGTCCCGACCCTGATGATACTCTGTACGATAAGCCAGACTCTGTGGCATTTAACTTGGACTCCTCCTATTACGCACCCACCGGTGCTAAAGGAAGGAAGTCTAGGGCAGCGCGGGCTCATCGAGCCCAGTCAGCTGTCCCAACCTCTGACTATCGGAGCGTCCCGTTGACTATCACACGGGCCTCGGATGGAAAGTTGTATACAACCACTCAAGTCCAGCCCCCCGCGACAAACAGACAGAGTGGTTCCTCTGACCTGCGGGAGACGATCCTCCACAAACGCAAGGAAAGAGAAGGAGTGTCGGTGTGTAAGGAGTCCTCGCTTGGACATCGCTGCACCCAAATCATCGTCAATTGCTGCTGCAACAACGCGGTAATGACGGAAGCTCGGCCATTCGTCTTCCAAAGGCTACAGCATCCAAACTCAGAAGAGGAGGCACCTCCTGTTGTCTCCTGCAATTCTGCTCAAAAAGTCCCCGCCGAAGAGAGAAGGAAGAAAACCAGCATCTCCAGTCCGTAGATATCAACCACTACAACTAAGAAACTGTCGTCTAAACGGTTGTCCTCCACTGGTGTGTTCCAACACACCCGTTCAAAGATGAAATTTACCACGATAGAAAATTTATCATCCACATCGCTGGGGGTGGAAGGAGCTGGGGGTAGCACTCCTTCGAACATCCGCAATAATCCGATGTTCCAAGGAACCGAGTCCGCACAAACAACTCTTCCATCAGGAGCAACGGACGCTGATGCCCCCGAGGACATCCGTAACTCTCAAGACAAGGCAAGCTCTGAAGCTGGGGATACCATTTCCTCCGAGTCCGAGTCCGAGCCCGAAGAGAACATTCCCACCTATCCCGATGACTTCTCGGTACATGGGTACGACTCAGAGGGCACATCCTCCACCGTTCCTTCCGTCACTCCTCACGTAAGAATGGTGTTTATGACGGACAGCGATCAAGGTGGTTCTAGCGATCGCCAGCGCATCGACAGTCTCGAAGCCATATTACTTGCTTTGGTCAAGTCTGTAGACGAGATTAAAGCGGCCCTGTCCACTCTACAAGGAGGAGCGCCTGGTCAAACAAACACGGGCCCCGCGGTCAATGTAGATTCGAACTCAGCGGCACCAAACCCGGGCAATAATCCTCCCGAAATAACAGCCCCCGCCGCGACAGATAAGACCCAAGAAGTAAGAAGAGAGGTTCAGGAGCTCCGTGCCATGTTTCATGCCCGAGAAAACGCTCAAGATCTCAGAATACGGCAACCATACCCTGCTGAGTGGAGGGATGTTCCATTCCCACCAAGATATAAGTCGTTCAACATCAACCCATATGATGGCAAAACTTCAGCAAGTTGGTACATCACTTACTTTGAGGTCACCACCGACCATCTGCCCCATGAGGATACGATCCTCACACGGTTATTCATTGGAGCATTGGAAGGAGTCGCCTTTGATTGGTACCGCAATCTACCGGACAACTGCATCCATTCCTTCGCCGGCTTCAAGCGCATGTTCTTGGAACGATTCTATGAAGTAGGACAAGACATCACTATGTCTACTCTCATGGACATCGTCCAAGGGGAGAAGGAGCTAACAAGGAACTACATCGAACGGTTCTGCCAGACCGCCATGAAGCTGCCTTCCGGGAATCCGGATTCTTCTTTGATCGAAATCTGCCAAAAGAGACTGCTTCCAACGATCAGTCTCTGGATGGACGAGAGTCAATTCAAAGATTGGAAGGCATTCATCATCAGCGCCACAAGTGCTAAAGAACGACTGAAGAAGGCCCGCCAACTGGGGTTGCACATCTCAGAAGGGGAAAACAAGGGCAAGCGTCTCAACAACGATAATGGGGGTAACCCCTCCAACAATCGGGACAGCAAGGGAAAATAGGCTATGGTGGCCGACACGGCCCAGAAGCCCGAGCCACAGCCAGCAGACAAGCAATGGCCTCAGATCACTTACTCTTTCGAAGACGGCCACGTCAAGCCTATCTTAGACATGCTTATACAAGGAGGTAGAATTCAGCTTCCTCCACCAAGACGGGAGCCTCGGCCGGCTGATTTGGAGAACCCGAAGTTCTGCCATTACCACCGTTATGTACACCACGCTACACATAACTGCTACCAACTAAAACGGTACATCCAAAGTCTCATCGATTCGAACGCTCTGGCCATCGACTTCGAAGAGGTAACCGTAGCAGCCAATATGGTGTCCGTACAATTCGACAACTTCCCTCCAACGGAGACCCAAGACGGGGTAATTTCTGTCCCTCTCGCGACAATGGAGATTACCAATCCTCCTCCGCCCCGAGAACAAGCTGCTGGTCTAGTACCTCTCACCATCTCAAGAGGAGAGGTCATGTGGGTCCATCCAGACTTGGTGTCAGAAGTAACTCGGCCCACACCATCTCCCACCAACAAAAAGAGTGGAAAAATCAAGACCTGCCGCACAATTTCAGCAGACAATGAGGAAGCTACAGCCGTCGTCACGCGGTCCGGAGCGCAATCCCAACCTGTGGTTGATAGTCCAGCTGAAAATCATCAACCCACTGCAACTGATGCTCTGGGACCGGCTCAGCCTTCGACGACCGACAAGCCTAGGCCGAAGGAGACTCGCTTCGACAAATCTCTCCGAAAGGACGCAGCCCAAGGGCTAGAGAGGCCCTACAACTTTGACATCTTAGCACAATTGGCTAACACTCCGGCCAAATTGTCATTATATGAACTCCTGAGGCTCTCCAAAGACGTTCGTATTGCATTGAGCGAGGCACTCCAAAATGCCGATGCCTATCTCGCTCAATCTAAGCTCACTGGGGAGGACTCAACCATGGATCTCCAAGATAGTGCCTGCACGGGGGCAATATCCAACATCGTCTTCACTCCGTAGGACATGCTCATCAAAACCAACCTACATGATCGCCCGCTATACTACACGGGATACATCGGCGACGTGAAGGTGGATCGGATGCACATTGATCCTGGCTCTTCCATAAGCATCATCCCGAAAGGTCTGCTACATCATCTCCGCATCCCAATGTATCGCCTAACACCTACAAGCACCGCCATCAGCGGTTTCAATTCGGGCAGGAGCTACCCTATCGGGAAGATTCGTCTGAAGTGTCAGATTGGCGATCTCCAATCCGAGGTCACCTGCTACGCCATAGATGCAGACACTTCTTACAACATCCTTTTGGGGCGCCCATGGATACACGATTATATGATCGTGCCTTCCATGCTACACCAGTGCTTCAAATATGTCAACAAATACGGCTTCGTGAAGACAGAGTTTGCTGATATCGATCCCTTCAAAGGGGTCGAATCTTACTACTCGGACTCCTGTTTATACGAAAAGTCGAAAAGGCACCTGGATGAAGGAGACGCACAAGCTCATACTGAGACAGCCACGTGATCAGAAGGACCCCTGACGATCCACCTCCAAGCTCGCAAATCGGGCAAGTCTGCACCCCTCACCGCCATTCTGCGGAAGGACGCGATCAGCCTCTCGGCGCAAGAGGAGCAGATAACAATCTGGCTGCCGAGATCCGGCCAAGTACTGAGACCCACAACGGAGCCACTAACAATCAGGTTACCAAGAGTCAGTCAACCACAAACAGGGAAGCTCAACCCCTCGGACAGGCCATTGACAATACGCCTTCCCAGGAAAGGTTGTCGCCTCGATGCAAGGTCTGACACTTCCAGCGAACCAGCCACTCCTCGCTCCATATCGAATGCCAAACTAGGGGTCGCCAGTCTGCGAACGAATCCACGCTCTGCTCCATCAACTGGACCACTGACGATCAAGCTTCCTAGGTCGTCCTCTCAGTCTTCGTTCACACAGGGGGAAGTCGAAGAGGAATCGGAGCTAGCCAAGTATGTGGCTGCCCACACTGATGTCCCCTCCGCCGATGATGTAATCCCCCTAGAAAAGATACCTTACTTCATCAATAAAGGGTTATCTTTGAACTAAAAAAAAAAAAAAATTCCCCGATGATTGAGTTATGTACCCTCTGGTACCGCTGAACTCACATTCCGCCCCCAAATTTCCTAATTTGGTGAGTTATGTACCCTCTGGTACCACTGAACTCACATTTTGCCTCCAAATTTCCCAGATTGTCGAGTTATGTGCCTTCCGGTACCACTAAACTCACATTTTGCCTCCAAATTTCCCAGATTGTCGAGTTATGTGCCTTCCGGTATCGCTGAACTCACATTCTGCCTCCATAACATCCCAGATTGCCGAGTTATGTACCCTCCCGTACCGCTGAACTCACTTTCACAATACTCCGTATCATCGAGTCATGTACCCGCTGGTACCGCTGAACTCATATCCATAATATTCCAGATCTTCGAGTCATGTACCCGCTGGTACCGCCGAATTCATCTCTTCCTTCCACAAAACATCTCAAATTACCAAGTCATGTACCCGCTGGTACCTCTGAACTTACACTTTGATTCCAAAATATATGGATTGTCGAGTTATGTACCTGCTGGTACCCCTGAACTTACATTCCGGTCACTCTTTTGGAAGAAAGTCATGTATAACCGTACCTCTGAACTTTCTTCCCGAAAGAGATCCTTCCTTATGATCCACTACCCGCACTCCCAGTGCATAAAAAGGGTAACAGATCCACAAATTCCCAAAAAATGACCATGTCGATGTTACCTCTGAGTCGTCTTGATTCCGCCAAAAACAAATCACCCCTCTACATAAGAACTTCCATGTCCTCATTACCTCTGAGTCGTTCTATGTACCCCTCTTCATTGAGCCCACTCCTGTCATGTCCTTATTACCTCTGAGTGGGAAGGCTCCGTCGAAGAAACCTTCATGCTTACCATGTCCTCATTACCTCTGAGTAAGTATGTCGATTCTCTTTCAACCTATTATCTGTACCCACAACCGGAGTACGCCAAGGATAATAGGTCCACAAATATCGTCCGTTGAGTCCACTCCTGCCATGTCCTCATTACCTCTGAGTAGGAAGACTCCACGGTAAAACCTTCGTACTTACCATGTCCTCATTACCTCTGAGTAAGTATGTTGGTTCTCTCTCGCCTTATTATCCGTACTCTGAATCAGGGTACGCCAAGGGTAATAAGTCCACAAATGTCCTCTGTTGACCACAAATATCCTCCGTTGAGTCCACTCCTGCTATGTCCTCATTACCTCTGAGTAGGAAGATTCCGCGGTAGAACCCCCATACTTGCCATGTCCTCATTACCTCTGAGTAAGTATGTTGGTTTTCTCTCGTCTTATTATCTGTATCCTAAACCAGGGTACTCAAGGATAATAGGCCCACAAATGTCCTCTGCTGACTACAAATGCCGTACTAGGTCCCCTAGTACATCCACATCTTTCCTTATCATCACATGCTTCCGGAGCCCAGCTGTTCCATAGCATTCTTTCACCCAATGCATAGAACTTCCACGTTGATAGCACCTCTGAGTTGTTCTATGTATCCTCATTCGAGTTCACTCCTACCATGTCCATATCACCTCTGAGTAGGAAAGCTCTACCATCAACCTTATATTTACCACGTCCATACCACCTCTGAGTAAATATGATGGTTCCCTCTCTCAACTTATTATCCGTACCTAAAACCAATATACGCCAAGGATGATAAGTCCACATAAAATCTCCAACGGAAGTACCCAAACCTATTACGTCCATACTACCTCTGATTGGATTGCCACACCTAAACAAATCTACTTTCCATGCTTCTTATTCAAAGTGTTCCAAATTTGCAATTTGGAAACTTTGAAGGGGGTCCTGTAGAAGCATGGAAAATATTTCTTTTAGTCCCACATCGGAAAGGAGAAGAAGAAAGGGCTCACTCCATTCTATAAATAGAGCCCCCTTACCTCCTTTGAAAAGGGCACCGACTTCTCATCCCTTCCTCCAAACTTGGACTCTTCCTATTACGCATCTTCGGGTGCTAAGTCAAAGAAGTCCAGGGCAGCGCGGGCTCATCGAGCTCAGTCAGCTGTCCCAACCTCTGACCATCAAGAGCATCCCGCTAAGCGGGCCTCTGATGGAAAGTTGTACAGAACTGTCCGTGTCCAGCCCCCGGCAGCAAACGGACAGAGTGGTTCTCAAGAGCCCTCCAACAAAGATCGAGGGCAAGTGTTTTCACTAGGCCCATATCGGGGAGCAAATATGATACCTACGCACTCGTATACTCGGGATACCGGGGCCCACAAGGCGAGTGCACAGGTTGATCGAGACATTCCTCATGCGAGTCATGAGACGTCCTTCATGCGGTTCGGTCATGAGACATTCCTCATGCGGCTCGGTCATGAGACGTCCTTCATGTGGCTCGGCTATGAGACGTCTCTCATGCGGCTCGGTCATGGGACATTTCTCATGCGGCTCGGTCATGAGACGTCCTTCATACGGCTCGGTCATGAAACATTCTTCATGCGGCACAGAACTCAGGAAGCTTCATGCGGCTCAAAATTCCTGGGAGCTTCATGCGGCCCAGATACAACATGCGGCTCAAAAGCTCGAAGAGTCTCATGCGGCTCGGATAGTTCCATGCGGCCCAGAAAGAAGCCACGTGGCCTTCAACAGTTCCTCTCTACATTCGGCCGCATTTAATGCCCCGACGGCTGCTTTGACAAATGACAGCTCTGACATAAAGACGCAATGATGACTCTGTCATAATGACAGACTCTTCGGAAAAAGAAGAAAATCTCTGACCCGATCCGTCAGAAGTCCCAGATTGCCACGTGGCAAGTCTCATGCGGCTTCAATGGAGAACAGCTTCATGCGGTTCATTGAGAAGTCACCCTATATGACCAGCAGAAATCAGCCATATGCGGCCCACCGAGAGCCCAGTCCCTGCGGCTCAACACAACGCTGTCTTATGCGGCTCGCAGAGACTATGCATATGCGGCTCATTGAGAGTTCATCCCCTGCGGCTCAATAAAGCATTGTCCTATGCGGCTCACGAAGATTATCTCCCTGCGGTTCAAGTGTTGCCTATCCTATGCGGCTCTGGCAGGACCCACAATTAAAACACGTGGCATCGGATCAATCAAAGATTTAACCGAATCTCAACAAATATATTTGACGTCATCGTCATAATTACTAAGATCAGGGCATATCATTTATCATCAAGCCAATGGGACACGTGGCGAGCAATCGGGCATTGGTATAATCAATCATGAAGATTTAAAGCAATCAGCATTAATTGCTCACAAGATTCGATGCTATCCTCATTAATGGTCGAGATTCATTGTAATCAGGAGCAAGGGTTCAGATAGATTGAAGGAGCGCCGATATTCCAAAAAATGATCATTAGCAAACCCTAATGATCATACCCCACTCTTATAAATAGCCAGCATCATTTCTTTGCACAAAGGCCGGCAACAAAAGAATAAAAATATACAGAGTCAGAGAGAGAATACACAGAGAGAGAGAGAGAGAGAGAGAGAGAAGCCAGGAGAGCAACAGAGGAGCAAAAAGAGAACTTCTTCGTCAACGCCAACCATCTTTTCACAAGGAGCCAAGGCTGCATACCGATCGTCCAAGGAGTAAGGCAGGGCTGCCGTCGCCTTCCCGAGCCTCTATCGTCACCCCCCAGAATCTAAAATAAACAATTGTACTTAGATTGCTGTACCTAGGTTTTCGTCCCTAGGCTTTCTTTGTACAAGCGAGTTTGTATTGTGAGTCTAAGTTCAGTCCTCCGATAATTGTTCTGTACTTTTACAATCAATGGCAAACAGTAAAACCGAAGAAGACTCGACAGACTTTGGTACCTAAGGCGGCTGCGACGAACAGTACGAAGGAGGGGACTGTATCTTAGACCTCCTTTGTCGATAAAGCCCCGAAGATCCCTTCAACCGCTGATGCCAGGCCATCTCTCTCAGATCCCATGCTCGGGAAATGCAGAGAAGATCACGGATATCCTATGGCAAGCGTGATAAAGGCATAATGCTGAAAGGAGCAGGTGACTGCTCGCCCGCTCATAGAGGATGCTGCACTGGTGAGAACTTCTATCTTCGACAGAATAATCGGTCCATCAAGTATGGCCATGTTGGATTTCGAATGCTACGCATTATCCAATCGTGGTAGGAGGAGATCCAAGGCAGCACTCGCCCCAAGCGATTAAAGTGCTACACCGATGGCGGACCGGAAGCCCGCGTTGACAGTAACGAACGCAGCCGATGGAAAGTAATACAAAACCATTCCAGACTCTCCGAAGCCTCGTCTGGCGTAACCCCGTCAGCACCCACTCGTACTACTCAAGGCTGGTGGTACGTCATCAGCGAATCTCTGATCGAGGCATAATCGGACCTCACCTACAGAAACTCGAAGGAAGAATGCCGTCTCCATATCTCTTCGGCTGCACACAGCGCTCCTGTGTAAATAAAGAATATAGAGGCATGAAAACTTTGTCTGCTCCATGCGAGCATAGGACAAAAAAAGAATCTGAGACACAGTTGGTGTCTAAATCAAGACCCAACTGTACTCAGATTACCATCAACTGCTACGGTTGTCAAGCAGATCCATCACCGCCAAAGAGGAGGTCTGTATTTCGAAGGCTGTGACCGAGAACTTGTGAGGAAGAAGAAGAGCTCCGTGTTGCTTCATACAATATTGCTCGGGACTCTCCGTCCCAGAAGAAGCTATCCAAGAAACCCCTTTCCTCGGTTGGAAAGTGCAAAAACTGACCTAGAGGAAGCAAGAAACCTTTGCCCAAGGTAGGCGTGTTCCAACACACGTACTTCAAGGATGGATTATCGTTGCAAGAAGATGGTTCATCGATCGTTGCGCCTGCTGGGGGTAGCCAGCCTGCTACGGTGCATACATAATGAAGAGACGTATTACACCGATACTTCTGCGGGAACAAGCAGTCAGAAGACCGAGGTAGGAACAATGTCGAGTTAGAGGATGATCACAAATTGCCAGTCTTCCTACAAGATAATGAGGACCAGCACTCCAAACCAGAAAGTAAAAGATCTACCACCCCTTATATTTACATGCACATAGCATCTGTGCACATGATGGCTGATGACAACGAAGAATCAAGTAGAAGTGTTGATCAATAGAAATGCATTGAGGCTCTCTAAGGAAGTCTTACCGCATAGAACATATCCATGCAGACTTTAGCCCCTGTTATTCTGGAGATCAAGGACAAATTGGTTTCCACTGCCTCTATACCTGCGGCTCCGACGGTTTTATAATGGGTCTAGTACCCTTCATGTCATAAACCAAGTCGCACAATCGTCCGACACTCCATCGACCATCAATTCAACAGTATCCAACGAGATGCTCGCCATGATGCCAAAGAAAAGCGAGCCACACTCCAAAAGATGGGCATCCAGCACCCTTATCCTGCTGAGTGGAACAATGTGGTTTATCCTCCCAAATATAAACCACAGACTATCACCCCTTATGATACTAAGGAGTCGTCCAGACGATACTTGAGGTACTTTGCCTCAGTAACAGGATACCTACCAAAGGACAATGCCCTTCTCACCAGCATCTTTAATGGAGCTCTATAGGGGTGGCCTATGAATGGTTCTACAGTTTGCCCGACAACTGTATTAAATAGTTTAAAGACCTGAAGAATATATTTTTGGAACGGTTCAACGAAGGAGGGCTGGACATGACGATGTCTACTCTTATGGACATCGTTCAGAAAGAAAAGGAGCCCATACGAGCATAAATTGAATGCTTCTAATAGACTGCCCTAAGGCTACCTCCAGGCATGCTTGAGCCCATGCTGATGGATTTATGCCGCAAGAATATGCTCCCTGCCATAAAACCGTGGCACAGTGCTCCCTGTACTGAGTTGTCACGACCTGCACCCTAGGGTTAGGGTACGAGAACGTAACAACGCCCAGCCTACGCCGCAGTGTCGGCGGTAGAATGCTGTCCTAGGTCATAATAACTAACAAGATAATGCTAAGCAGTTTATACTCCCCGAATAGGGGTGACATAGCAGGATATTAACTCAATCACATCTAAGGTAGAGCATAATGGAAGATAGATAAAACATGAAATCTAAAAGAGATACAGAAGATAGAAGTCTAAGTGTCTAAGATATACAAACCCAAAAATACGTCTCAAAGCTCAAATACAGTAATCCATAAAGTAAATACAACTCCAGACAACTGAAAATAGCTAAATAAACAACCTCTAATGTGTCTCATCTAGGCTAGCAGGCAACCTCCAAGCTATCTGTAAAATTTATCAACAGGTCCAGTCAGGACAGGAGCGAGCACAGTACATCTCAACAGATCATAGCAGGTTAGAAAATATAATCATGCAGCAAAGTAAGATACATGAACTGAAAGAAATACAGTTTGTAAACAAAGAGAAAGAGAACTGTAATAGAAATATCTACAATAAGTAGAGAACTAACAGTGGCTAGTGAGTCAGAGTACAATATAAACATATGAATGGCATAGAAGATTCTGGAAACTATACTATGGAGTGATTCTGGGAACTACACTACTTGGATATTATTTACATGTCTACTTCTACTCTTCCGTACCCCCAATCAATACACAAGGATCCAACCAGGTTATGTTATGATTCCATGCAAAGGCCCACAAGGGGTGATACATGGATAACCCATAAATGGATGATTCTGGAAATGCCCACAATGGGGTGATTCTGGGAAAGCCCATAAATGGGGTGATTCTGGGAAGACTCTGTGATCATGAGAGTACATGTCACAAGTGATCGAAGAACCGTGAAGCATAGTGATACACCATGTAAGTGAAATGCACAGAACATGTAGTATACGATGCTCCCTGAGGGGATAACATCTCAAGAATGGATCCATATAGAACTAATCCGTGTTACCAACGTGACAGCATCAAGTAAAGTAATCTAAAGCAGGAAAATAATTCTAACAGGATATGAAATGATCAGAGAAAGTACTCGTCTGGTGTCTGAATGTCCAAAGTAAATATAATGTCCGAGAAGAGGTGTCTGGCTCCTAATCAGAACAGCACAAGTCACAACAAGTCCAAAATGGCAATATGAAGTTCTATTATGCATTCTACATGATTCTAGGTCAATCTAGACCAAAGTCAACTCTTGGTCAACTTGGTCAACCCTGAAAGTCAAACCTAGGTCAACTATGGTCAAATTAGGTTTAACAAGTCTAAATTAGGTCAAACAAGTTATTCTAGGTCTAAACAAACTAAGTATGTGCAAATCAAGTATCCAAGATAGTTACTAACTCATAGCCTAAGTCACTTGCTAAACCAAGCACAAAACTAAACCATAAGCTAACAAGGCACACAAACTTAGTCATATAATGTATATATATTATTCACATTCATATATTCATATACATAGATATATATAGGAAAGCTATATATATAGGCAATACATATATATATATATATATAGAGAGAGAGAGAGAGAGAGAGAGGTAAAAGAGTAAGTGAGTATGTGTGTGTTTGGCATGTGTGTGAAAGGATATGTGTTAATGTTCTAAAATTTAGTAATAGGTAGGTGTATGTGACATGAGATACATAATGTCAAAGGGTGTATGAATACATGTGTGTAAAAGGTTTTAGGTTAACTCAGTTTATAGAAATACATACATACATACTTACCTTTTATACATTCATACATACATATCATGTATATTACATTTACATGATACATACATGTATACTTGTATTATATTATACTTACATTCACGCATATTAGATACTTGTATTTATATTAACATATTACAAACATTCATTTCATTCATGCATCTATGCATTACCTATATTTTTTATACATATGCATACATTGTATATTCATATCATTTCATACATTAACATAGAGACATACAAACATGCACACATCATATATTTCATACCTTGCATTACCTTACATATCATGTTATATATTATCATTTATTTTTTTCATATATTACATTATCTTCAAGTTGAATACATCGTATATGGATACAATACATTATCTTGCATGCTTGCATTCATATATTACATTCTATATTACCTATATACATGTATTTCCTCCATTCATTCATATTGTATCATATACTCTACATTACCATACATGTTATCATTATATATTACATTACAATATTTATACATTATGCATTCATATCTATCATTACATATATATCTTGCATTCATATCTAGCATTCATTATATACTTTCATGCATACATTGTATATCATTCTTTTATTCATGCATTGCTTATATGCATTATATTAATTGCATTCCTACATGCTTGCATTCAACCATATATACATTAATGTAAAAAGAATATATATCATGTATATATATATTATTTTATTCATCTAACATATCATGCATTACATACTCTATATTCATTTAATATCTAAACTACATAGGCTCATAGGTTACACAAAATGCATATATCGTATAGTCACTTTTCTACTTAAAACCAATACTGTACCAAACGGGCATTCACTAAATTCTAGGATTAAAGTATGTTATATATATTTGTGTTAGCTTTCCGAAACTTTAAACGGATCGCATTTTCGTGTCCGGAAGCTCCCTGAATCGCAAAAACACCAAAACGCGTTCGTCTTTCGTATAGCTGACACTCAAATAATTTTACAGAAAGTTTCAGAAAGAATTTAGCTTATTAAAATATATATTTGGAAAGCTAACTTCGATACGCTTCTTTTAAAAAAAACAGAAGGTTAATTGGAGTTATGATCAAAAAGTTATGGCATTTTTAAGTTGCTCTATCTACTAAAAACGTGGATAAAAATTATGACGAATTTAGGTAGTTTGAGACAAAAGAAACACAAGTATATAACATAATATATCAAGAACTCACTCTCTACACTAATATATATATATATATATATATATATATATATATATATATATATATATATATATATATATATATATATATATATGAGACACTATAGAACACATCTCCAATACAAAAATATGAGATTAAACATGTAATAATTCATTCATACATAACAACAACACATAGTGTGTCCAAATTTGTGGTTTTCCACATGGACACAACCACAACACAAAGGACACTCCTATGACCTCCAAATGGACACGAAATGGACACAAATAGAGATACAACCATGGGGGTCATTCCTATGGGTTCAAGATATTTCTATATGCATGTAGGGATGGATTAGAGGAGAGATTATACCTTTCGGGAGAGAGATTCAAAGGAAAAGCCTTCCGATACGGCACCGACACGTAGAGTTTCCAAAAGGACACGAACGAGCTCCGAATCCTCCCAAACTTGGCTAGCACCCTCTAACCATGGAGTAGAAGAGAAATAAAGATGATTTGATGGAAGAAGGGGTTGATTTGGAGATGAAATCAATGGAGGTTCATCTCTAAATTAATTTGGGGAAGAACAAGAGAGAGAAAGTGGATGAAAACAAATGAATGAAGGAGTGACTCACTCCTTATCCCCCCCATAAGTGGCTGCCCAAAAAGGGTGAGGTGTCCCCTATTTGAATGTCCAAAATGCCCTCCACTAATCTATTTGATTTAAATTAGGAATGGGTTAAAGGTTGAGGTCAATTTAGTCTAGTTTTAAGTCTCTAATTAAACTAAACCTATCCGTAAATAATTAGTCTAACTACTAACTAAAATTAATATCATGTGGAATAAAATTAATATCATGTGGGCCATGCCTAACTAGTTTGTGGGTCCCACTAGAGTCAAACTACCCCCCGGGTCCCTGTTTCAAGTCGGATTGAGTTGAAATTCGAACCCGACTCAAATAACCCCAAAACAATATCATAAATAATAAAATAAATTTCAACCCCAAAATAATATCATAAATAATAAAATAAATTTCAAAAATATTCAAAAATGTAAAATAAAAAAAATACTTCTATTTCTGAAAACTGGGGGTGACAAATCTATCCACCTTAAAAAAATTTCGTCCTCGAAATTAAAACAAAGCAATCACAGGAAACACATGAAGAAAACAATCTCATTCAAATACTTTTCAAAAAAAATTAGCAATAAAAAAAAATCTCTTTGAGGCACATCAAACATTTGTAAATAAAAACCGATATGTGTCCTCTACGGACACAAAACCATCACAAAATCACACCCATCAAAGGTCAAAATCAACAATCACCAACGCAGTAAATATCAAAATAATTTAAAGAGGTCAAATGCAAAATATCCTTAGGCCAGAAATGACATTAAAACATCCTAATAACATGGTTAGGCTCTCGGTCAAACAGTCTCTAGGGTTTCACTAGCAAAACATCAAAATCATAAGTCATGATTTTAAATAGTTTTAAAATGATTTAAAAATTACCAAAAATCATATCATGATTTAAATATCAAATCAATAAATGACTAAAATTATAAAATTTTAAAATTACCCTCATTTTAGAAAACTGGGTGTTACAAGTCTACCCCCCTTAGAAAAATTTCGTCCTCGAAATTAAAATGTTCGTACTCCTTCTAGGTCAAACCCCCACAATCAAGTCCCAGAACTTAACAAATCATACCATCAAAAAGGACGGCATACAGGGTCATGGCATACGGTGGCAGTGAAAGTCTTATCTAGGTATACTAGTCATGCTAACCGAAACGGTCATAGTGTATCAAAACACACAACCAGTCTAGGGTGCTAAACTAGAAAAGATACAGAAATAACAAATCATCAAAACTGTAAGGCAGTCTACCATTCTACACGAAAACTGGTATCATCATAAAAAAAATAAAGAAAGGTAACCACCAATTATCTATAAAGGGTTCAGAAAAATCAAAATCAAAAGTTAAGGAATGAAAGTCACTTACATGGAAATCCAATCACAATATGTATATATATAGAGGGTGTGTTAGAGAGGAAAAAGCTAGCATTATGTAAAGGTTATGTGGTTCGTGTGTGTATGGGTATATATGGACATGTTCATATGGTTAGATAGTAGGCATGGGTGTATGTGAAATATACATGAAGAGTATAGGAGGATTTGGGTTTCAAAACAATAGCTATCCAGTTACACTACTCATGGCATATTGGTTAGACAATCTACAACACACAACCTATTTACTCATAACGTGCATGGCTAACCATATAAATAAATATATATATATATATATATATATATATATATATATATATATATATATATATATAAAGAGGTAGAGATTTAGTTATGTATCTATATACATTATAACATGTATGCCTAAGCTCTATATGTATCTATATAGATATATGAACATAACATAGAGGGGAAGGTTAAGTTACATGACAGTGTATACTAAGTTAGGGTGTGTGTGTCCTTGTACATGGTTATAGCTTAGTATTGAAAGGTTAAATCCAGTTTTAGTTCAGCATTTACATACAAAATCTGAAAATAAGCTAACATTTAAACCAGTACAATATTAACATAATACAGTTTCAGAATTTAGGATTTAAACATCACAACTAACTCAACGCTCCTAACACAACCTAACATGATGGAAATAAAACCCTAACATACTATCCACACATTTATCTATGCATACAGTTCAATATTACATATTAAATCTGAAAGTGAACTAAATATTTAAAATTAATATAAAAATGTTAACATGTATTCAGTTGTAGGATATTAGAGAAATTCGAATATCAAACCAACCCAACGTTTATCACAACCTAATATGTAAGAATATGAAACCTAAATTTATATCCCTACATACCACAATGTATATAGCTCAAAATATTGTATTTAAAACAACAAATTGAACTAACATTTAAAATCCAATATTAAGGGTTAATATGCACACAGTCTTAGATTTGTCAAATTCAAACACAAAACTCAACCAATTCCCTTAAGAGTTGAAACCCTGTATATAACATACATGTGCAGTGATATGAACAAAACTACTACCATGAAATTTATATTGATTTATGAATTTAAACTGGAAAAACAGAAAACCAGAAATATTGGGATTTTGACAATTTAAATATCAACAACATATTAATATGTATTTAGATAGGTGGGAGATCAAGTGTAGCATGCATACATGTCAGACAAAGAGTCTGTGTCCACTATATATATATATATTCTCATATCCCAATATAAAAATCGAATTCAACATCAAGACCAACATTTAGATTCCTACCAAAATTACAAAGTAGGTGATTGATGTAATCAAGACAGTTTTATTATTATTATCATTATTTAATACAATAATGATAGCAAGAAGAAATAACAATGAAATCTATTCTGCTTATCTGTTTAAAGGAAGAACCATTTTGAAACCATAGCTATAGTATCAAATCCAAGATAAGTTCTAGCAAAATCGTCGATTCATTGTATTAAGAAGAAATTCATAGTAAGAAGTTGCACAAGGTTCATAAAAATAGCTAAAGCTACTCCTAAGTTAAATAATGAGAAGCAAAACAAAACAAATAATAATTTCTTCCCTTTTTTTGAAGGACTGAAACAAAATAGAGAAAATATGTTCGAAAATATTTAAGGTTCAATCTGATAATTATATGCGTCTATCCACAATCATGGTACTCTAAATCCTCGTCATACTAGTAAGCAAGGCTACGATAAGCACAGAGTCCTCGACTTAGGCACATACCTCTAGAATCATGGTATTTAACATTTTTGCGATGCTGCTAGCTTGGCTGCGAAAACCTTAAATTTCTACACCCGAGAAATATATCCAAGTCAGACTATATGTCCTCACCATGCTGGCTAATGTGACTATAGAAGACTAGATTCCATAACTTAGATGACCTAGCCCATATAATTTCATCTTAACAAAAATTAAATTAAATCACAATGAATACCCAAAAATCAAATTTATCAACGAACATCAAGATTCAAAAATAAACAAAATCCATCAAATCATATAAATACAAACTCGGATGCAACTGCTAACATCAAGATTCAAAATTCAACAATCATCCCCAAAATCAATAAATAAAAACTCAAATTCAACAATAAAAAGTAAAGATAAATCAAATCAAGGGAAGAAGAGTTTTCAAATCGAAGTTAAAATAAGATTCTCGAGGGTCGTCCCAGGAATCTCTCGAGGGATCCTAACTGTGATTGAGTACCTTCAAAATATATCCTAATCCTACGGCAAGCTGTAGTGGTACTCTAGTTCGAATACCACTGCACAAACTCGACCTGCATGGGCCACCACTAAAAACGTGTCACGACCCGCACCCTAGGGTTAAGGTACGAGAACGTAACAACGCCCAGCCTACGCCGCAGTATCGGCGGTTGAACGCTGTCCTAGGTCACAATATCTAACAATATAATGCTAAGCAGTTTATACTCTCCGAATGGGGGTGACATAGCAGGATGTAAACTCAATCACATCTAAGGTAGAGCATAATGGAAGATAGATAAAACATGAAATTCAAAAGAGATACAGAAGATAGAAGTCTAAGTGTCTAAGATATACAAACCCAGAAATACGTCTCAAAGCTCAAATACAGTAATCCACAAAGTAAATACAACTCCAGACAACTGAAAATAGCTAACTAAACAACCTATAATGTGTCTCCTCTAGGCTAGCAGGCAACCTCCAAGCTATCTGTAAAATTTATCAACAGGTCCAGTCAGGACAGGAGCAAGCACAGTACATCTCAACAGATCATAGCAGGTTAGAAAATATAATCATACAGTAAAGTAAGATACATGATCTGAAAGAAATACAGTATGTAAACAGAGAGAGAGAACTGTAATAGAAATATCTACTATAAGTAGAGAACTAACAGTGGCTAGTGAGTCAGAGTACAATATAAACATGTGAATGGCATAGGAGATTCTGGAAACTATACTATGGAGTGATTCTCGGAACTATACTACTTGGATATTATTCACATGTCTACTTCTACTCCCTCGTACCCCCAATCAATACACAAGGATCCAACCAGGTTATGTTATGATTCCACGCAAAGGCCCACAAGGGGTGATACATGGATAGCCTATAAATGGATGATTCTGGGAATGCCCACAATGGGGTGATTCTAGAAATGCCTATAAATGGGGTGATTCCAGGAAGACTCTGTGATCATGAGAGTACATGTCACAAGTGATCGAAGAATCGTGAAGCATAGTGATACACCATGCAAGTGAAACGCATAAAACATGTAGTATACGATGCTCCCTGAGGGGATAACATCTCAAGAATGGATCCATATAGTACTAATCCATGTTACCAACGTGACAGCATCAAGTAAAGTAATCTAAAGCAAGAAAATAATTCTAACAGGATATGAAATGATCAGAGAATGTACTCGCCTGGTGTCTGAATGTCCAAAAGTAAATATAATGTTCGAAGAGAGGTGTCTGGCTCCTAATCAGAATAACACAAGTCACAACAAGTCCAAAATGACAATATGAAGTTCTATTATGTATTCTACATGATTCTAGGTCAATCTAGACCAAAGTCAACTCTTGGTCAACTTGGTCAACCCTGAAAGTCAAACCTAGGTCAACTATGGTCAAATTAGGTCTAACAAGTCTAAATTAGGTCAAACAAGTTATTCTAGGTCTAAACAAACTAAGTATATGCAAATCAAGTATCCAAGATAGCTACTAACTCATAGCCTAAGTCACTTGCTAAACCAAGCACAAAACTAAACCATAAGCTAACAAGGCACACAAACTTAGTCATATAATGTATATATATTATTCACATTCACATATTCATATACATAGATATATATAGAAAAGCTTATATAGGCAATACATACATATATATATATATATATATATAGAGAGAGAGAGAGAGAAAGAGAGGTAACAGAGTAAGTGAGTATGTGTGTGTTTGGCATGTGTGTGAAAGGATATGTGTTAATGTTCTAAAATTTAGTGATAGGTACGTGTATGTGACATGAGATACATGATGTCAAAGGGTGTATGAATGCATGTGTGTAAAAGGTTATAGGTTAACTCAGTTTATAGAAATACATACAAACATACTTACCTTGTATACATGCATACATACATATCATGTATATTACATTTACATGATACATACATGTATACTTGTATTATATTATACTTACATTCATGCATATTAGATACTTGTATTTATATTAACATATTGCAAACATTCATTTTAATCATGCATCTATGCATTACCTACATGTTTTATACATATGCATACATTGTATATTCATATCATTTCATACATTAACATAGAGACATACAAACATGCACACATCATATATTTTATATCTTGCATTACCTTACATATCATGTTATATATTATCATTCGTTCCTTTCATATATTACATTATCTTCAAGTTGAATACATCGTATATGGATACAATACATTATCTTGCATACTTGCATTCATATATTACATTCTATATTACCTATATATATGTATTTCCTCCATTCATTCATATTGCATCATATACTCTACATTACCATACATGTTATCATTATATATTATATTACAATATTTATAAATTATGCATTCATATCTATCATTACATATATATCTTGCATTCATATCTAGCATTCATTATAAAATTTCATACATACATTGTATATCATTCTTTTATTCATGCATTGCTTATATGCATTATATTAATTGCATTCCTACATTCTTGCATTCAACCATATATATACATTAATATAAAAAGAATATATATCATTTTATTCATCTAACATATCATGCATTATATACTTTATATTCATTTAATATCTATACTACATAGGCTCATAGGTTACACAAAATGCATATATCGTATAGTCACTCTTCTACTTAAAACCAATACTATACCAAATGGACATTCACTAAATTCTAGGATTAAAGTATGTTATATATCTTTGTATTAGCTTTCCGAAACTTTAAACGGATCGCATTTTCGTGTCCGGAAGCTCTCGGAATCGCAAAAACACCGAAACGCGTTCGTCTTTCGTACAGCTGACACTCAAATAATTTTACAGAAAGTTTTAGAAAGAATTTGTCTTATTAAAATATATATTTGGAAAGCTAACTTCAATACGCTTCTTTTAAAAAAAATGGAAGGTTAATTAGAGTTATGAGCAAAACGTTATGGCATTTTTAAGTTGCTCTATCTACTAAAAACGTAGATAAAAATTATGACGAATTTAGGTAGTTTGAGACAAAAAAAACACAAGTATATAACATAATATATCAAGAACTCACTCTCTACACTAATATATATATATATGAGACACTATAGAACACATCTCCAATACAAAAATATGAGATTAAACATGTAATAATTCATTCATACATAACAACAACACATAGTGTGTCCAAATTTAGGATTTTCCCACATGGACACAACCACAACACAAAAGACACTTCTATGACCTCCAAATGGACACGAAATGGACACAAATGGAGATACAACCATGGGGGTCATTCCTATGGGTTCAAAATATTTCTATATGCATGTAGGGATGGATTAGAGGAGAGATTATACCTTCCGGAAGAGAGATTCAAAGGAAAAGCCTTCCGATACGGCACCGACACGTAGAGATTCCAAAAGGACACGAACGAGCTCCGAATCCTCTCAAACTTGCCTAGCACCCTCTAACCATGGAGTAGAAGAGAAATAAAGAAGATTTGGTAGAAGAAGGGGTTAATTTGGAGATAAAATCAATGGAGGTTCATCTCTAAATTAATTTGGGGAAGAACAAGAGAGAGAAAGTGGATGAAAACAAATGAATGAAGGAGTGACTCACTCCTTATCCCCCCATAAGTGGCTGCCCAAAAAGGGTGAGGTGTCCCCTATTTGAATGTCCAAAATGCCCTCCACTAATCTATTTGATTTAAATTAGGAATGGGTTAAAGGTTGAGGTCAATTTAGTCTAGTTTTAAGTCTCTAATTAAACTAAACCTATCCGTAAATAATTAGTCTAACTACTAACTAAAATTAATATCATGTGGACTAAAATTAATATCATATGGGCCATGCCTAACTAGTGTGTGGGTCCCACTAGAGTCAAACTACCCCCCGGGTCCCCGTTTCAAGTCGGATTGAGTTGAAATTCGAACCCGACTCAAATAACCCCAAAACAAATAATAAAATAAATTTCAATCCCAAAATAATATCATAAATAATAAAATAAATTTCAAAAATATAAAATGACAAAAATACTCCTGTTTCTGAAAACTGGGGGTGACATGAGTGGACTACTTTTATTACTGAAGCAGACGTAGCTCAGAAGAAGGCACATGACTCACAACTCCTGGGTCTGAACTTTCCTTCTATTGAAGATGAAGGAAAGCGAGTCAGAGACGGAAAAGGCAAGAAAGCTATGACCGTCAATATTACAAAGGGTCCAGCGGTCGTGAGCTCCAAGCCGGCTGAAGCGCAGAGGCTGAAGGAAACCTACACCTTCAATGACAAAGACATGCTCGAATTATTTGAGATGCTAACCAAGGGCGGCAAGCTGTACCTTCCACATCCCAAGTATCCCAACAAAGTAGAAAAGGTGGATAATCATAAGTACTGCCATTACCACCAGTACATCCACCACTCAACATACGACTGCTACATTTTAAAAAGATAGATTCAACGTCTTATAGATGCCAAAGTCATCTCCTTCGATTATGAGGAAAAGACTGTGAAGACTAACATGGTCACTATACAGTTTGGGAACTTTCCGATAGCCGAAACTCAAGACGGCGTCGTCCCTATCCCAAAGGCAATGATAGAAGTCGTCGACCTTTTGCCCGCCAGGAACAATGCTCAGGGCCTCATCTCCATTATAATACTGCATGATGAAGTGATGTGGGTTCATCCAGATCTCACTCCTGATATGACTGTACCAGAAGTGCGCCCGACTAAAGGAAGGAAGGTCAGGACTATTCGACGTAATAAAAGGTTGATCGAACTTTTTGCTTTATTGAACGTATAAGGTATCTGTGTACAAAGAAGGAAGTCCTAAATAGGATATTCTAAGTACAGGAAGAAGAGATTTTTGGGAAAGTGTGACGGTAGAGAGCGAGCACTACAGCGGCTCCTTTACTCCGTTGACGATCTGACGACGAATCAACCTTGCTATGACTTTCTGGCACCTTTGATGGGACTCTGGGGTCATCGATCAAAAGGCTGTCTGGATGAGAAGATCCTTTAAAGATGGTTGGTTGGTTAGTTTTTTGGTTGATAGGTGGATGAGGGTGGTCGACTCTTCGTGGATGGAGATCGCTGCTCTTTTGAAGATTGTCGATTGTCAATGTTCCCTCTCCTTTTTGATGCCTTGTTAGAAGAAGAACTCCTTCTATTTATATAGAACTGAGCACATATGTGATGTGCATTAGGGTTCCTGAGATATGAAAGAATCTACTGTTATTGCACGGTGCGGGCTTCTACAATGCTGACACATGACGGACATCAAGATTCACCTCAAACGAGATCTCTGGTGGTTATAAACATAAACGAAGGAGGTAACACATGGCACGTGCCGATTTGCTTGCTCGGATACAGCCGATTAAATCTTGGGATTCTATCCTAGATTTGGAGTCTAATGATCCTCATCTAAGATTTAAATCAGTCTGATATGATATCAATCATGATTTAATCCTAATCTTCTCTGCTAGAGGCGGTTTAAACAAATCAATTGGGGTGGACCCATGCTTCCTGCACCTCTGGTGAGGACTAAGTGCTGCTGTACTTCTGTAGAAACGAGTAGACCATGCTTTTGGAGACGATAAAACCTCTGTTCTTTCGGGCAACGAGTGGACTTAGCTTCGAATGACGACGAGACTTCTGTACATGTAGAGCAACTTATGAAGCTATGTTTTGGGCTACCAGAGTTACTGTGCTGTAGCCGACAAGTAGGCTTGTGCTTCAGGTTGACGAGGTAATGTGCTTTTGGAGTGACAGGTTGACTTGCATTGGTTGCGATGTGATTTCCCAAGTCTCTTGTAGAGAAGTAACTTAAGCTTCTAATCCGAAGCAGATGACTGTGCCATGGAAATAGAGATGGTGTAAGCATATCACCATTCTGTGTCTCATACGGATGCAGGTAAGTAGCTGCACCTCTGAATATTGAAGGCGTTAGCTGCGAAGGGAAGGGTATGACACCCTTGCGCATCTTGAGATTGGCACAGGTAGATAGCTGTACCTCTATAGTGAAGATACTAGCTTCTAGAATAAAAAAGGGGAGGAGGGCCTACCACCATCTTATTTTTGAGGTTGGTGCAGGGAGGTGACTACGTCTCTGGCTCGAAGACTCTGGCTTCTTGAAAGTGCCGAGTTACTGATATACTTCTAAGAGACTGCGCCTTCAAGAATATTGGAACATGCTTCAGTGGAAGTTAATCTTCCAGCGTGTGTATCGAGAAGAAGGAAGGCTGTGCTTCGATGAAGACTGCATCACTTGTAGATTCCTCTAGGCTTCTGTCGAATCTGTACTAGATCCTTTGTAGAAGAACATAAGTAGTCCCTTATGTATGGTCTTGATGTGTCTGTACTAGACATTGGTAGACATGACAATGAGGGGACTTCTCTTAATATCTTTTATTTTGTCTTTTTCGCACTGAGCCTGAGTCTTTTGCATCTTCTGTGCTTTAGCGAAGGGATGTCTTCAGCTGAGATTTTTCATGCTTCTACAAGACCCCCTTCAAAGTGTCTCGAACTTGAGTCAAGCTCGAGATACTTAGAACAGAAGCATGAACACGCACCAGGACTGTATGAGCTGGGTGATGGCTGGTGTCACGCCTAGCTCTTAGCATTAATGGTCCTGAGTCATCATTTCAGAGCATGGGCTCTTGATAGCTTCTTGATATTGGAGCCTCTCGTGTCTTTGTAGGGATCGCGAATCTTTTTTAGCAGAGGATTTCAGAGTTATGTTCCTTTGGTCAATCGCAGTACTGCCATCTGTCATGGAGTGGAGCTTTAGTTTAACTTGTAAGCTTCCTTCTGACCGATGTCTGGCTCGTGCTTGGACCACGCTAATAGCCCGTATAAAGGACTGTCCTCCTTGGCTGCTTCAACAATGTCCTTGCTTACCATATGTTCAGCTCCTGACGACCCTGGAGTTTGCTTGAGGCGGTCGTCGGTGGCGAATCTTTTTTTATGCAAAGAAGTTGTAGTAGAAATACCATTGGATCTTGAGACGTCCCGCATTATGGATGTCATGGGCGTCAATGGCATCTCAGACCTCTGCTTCCTCAGTTAGGATTGCTTGCCATTCTGACCCCGGAATAGCAGGTCTGCTGTTGTGGTTGCTCTCGTCGGCCAGCTGGGGAGATAGGGGAGTCCTGTGCTGGTCTTCATCCCTGGCTCGAGCCAGTAGCAGCTTCGGGTGGTGGCTTCCTTTTGAACAGGAAGTGATTAGCTCTATCACTACCTCTCCCGTGCTATTGAGAGCTTGTACCGCAATTTTAGCTTTTTTGCTTTTGTATATGTAACTACGAAGAGTCTGTAATAGGTCTTTGTAGCCACATGTTTTAAAACAATAATCCAGAGGTAATATAGATGTGGTAGACTTGAGCTTTGTCGGGGTATAAAACAATAATCCAGAGGTAATATGGATGTGAAATATTTTGTAGACTGCCGGGATAATCATAGAACTGATACGAGAAGAACGACTACTCATAGGTAATATGGACAAGGTAGTCGCATCTTCCAGGCGTATAGGAGCAATCTAGAGGTAATGTGGACGTGAAGTGCTTTATCTACTTGAGAGAATATATAGGAGGAAGAGCGAGAGATCCCTTACCAGAACCCATGGGCACCCTTTTCAGGAGATGTTGGTGCCTATGCTGGTTGTGTCTTTAGACGTAATACTTCTTTAGGAACTTGCCGTTGATGGGCATCATTAGCAAGTCCCCATTAGGCTTAGCTAGCCGATAAGCACCGTTGGAGTACACCGTTTCTATGACGAACGGTCTTTCCCACTTGGGCTCAAACTTCCCATCCATCTTGTGGGTCATCACCATCGGTCTTCGTACTGCCAAGACGAGGTTGTCCACCTGGTAGGATCTTTTACTGACCTTTTTGTTGAAAGCCCCAGAATTGGGAGCTTGGTAAGTCTCAGTCCTTTGTTGCACTAGCAAGCACTTTTCATCCAACGCTTCTAGCTCTTGTAATCGCCTGTGCTGTTTGTCTTTGACGGTTAACTGATTAGTGATCATGTTAGAAGACAACATCTTCTTAAGGACTTGACCCATGCTGGTATCAGAGTCCCAAGTTGAGGAGTCAGAAGAGTATGAGTGCCTCATGACTTCTTCTTCTGAATCTTCTGAGGTGGTCGTAGGTGTAACATACCCCAGGCCTCGACGAGTACATTAGTAGTAGTTTTCAGTTTTTTCCTTTGGAGCATAAATTCGTATAGAAAGACGTCGGCCTTTGCCATAATTGAGCCCCTTATTGCTATTCAGGTCGTAGCCCATCTTCTGGATAAGGATTTTGTCCTGCGTCGTGTAGCGGTAGAACTATATTTTGCCGCTGTCGAGGTCTGGGTCTTTAGGAGTTATTCGTTGTGGATGCTCCAATCGACCGAATATGATGAGTTCCTCTTCTTTTTTCCTGGCTGGAACTACGAAGTAGATGCCTCGGGTAGGGATAATCCGGCTACAAGGTTGGCAGTTGTCACTTGCGTCTGTAGTTTACACAGAGAATTGTCTAGGAAATATTTGGTGCGCCAGAGTAGTACGATGACAACTTTCTGTTGATGAAGTGGGATATCTTGTCCCGAAGGATTACATCATCGAAAGAGTGCGCCTCTGTATCGGCGCAGACGTAATCTTCTAGCTCTTCGTCAGTGAGGGCTAGAGCAGCCGGCAGAGGAGAAGGAGGACGCCTCCCTTTCAGTTTGACCATCAAGGGAATGGTGGTTGGATGCTTTTGTTCCTTCATAGTCGACCTTGGGGACCTCCAGGGCAACTTCATTCGTATAGGCTCCTGACCATCTCCCATTGTCACTAGAGGCGAAGGTGGAGCTTTTCCCCGAAGCTTAACAACAAGAGGCGCTGACAGCTTGGGAGGCCTCCCTTTTAGTCGAACCTTTAAAGGTTCTTCGACTACTGCTGCACTTTCTGAAGCTGTCTCTGTCGCGTTGTCAGCATCATTGCTGTCGTCAACCCAGGGGACTGACTTATACAGATCAGCATCTGTACAGTAGGCTTCAAGTCCTCAGAATGGGTCGATATCAGCGAACTCCGTTTTGATAGTCCCGTCGCTGGCTACATATTTTGTGCACTGATGTAGGGAGGGACAATCATGTACTCATGGATCCGTGGTCGCCCCAACAGCATGTTATAATTTATGTCTGTATCAAGGACATAACAAGTCGCTTCAATATGAAGGTCGCTGATCTGAAATTTCAGGCAAATTTTGCCCAGGGGCCCGCTCTTTCCCACGTTGAAGCCACTAATTGTTGTGTTAGAGACTGTCAACTGATGTATCAGAACCCCTAAAGTTTGAAGCAGGCTTCCTAGGATAATACTCAAAGAGGAACCTAGGCCGATGTGGATGCGATCGACCTTAATGGCACCGACATACCCCGTATAGTACAAGGGGCGGTTGTGCCGGTTATTCTTTAACAACATGTCTTGTTGGGTAAAAGTGATACTAGGAATCACTTTGACCATGCTGTGACAATATGGGCAAGCTGGGGATCCACTTTCGATAGCTGAACCTGGGTGCGGAAGGACTTGGCTTTCTGTAAAGCTTTACTGAGCGCATCTCGGGTCTCTTTAGAGAGGCGGAGGAGCTCGAAAAGTGATAATCTAGCCGGAGAATTAGCTAGTTGTGCTAGAATATCGAAGTTGTAGGGCTTGATAGACTCGATTGCCAGATCCTTTCTGAGAGGTTTATCGAAGTGAACCTTCTTATGTTTCTGCTTGTCTACGGTAGGGGCCCGGGGTGGACCCACCTCTGGTGCCTCACTGAGGTGGACCTGCTCTTGATATATCTGGGATAAGGGGAGTATTTGGTGGAGACTCCTTCTGGTCTGGAGCCTGACTCTCCTCTTGCCTCTGTGCCGAACGGATGGTCACCAAGGCATCGTCGGTTGACGTTGAGACCAAGCAGCATGCCTTACTTTCTTTCCTTTGGCAGAAAGGATCGTAGATGTCATCGTATCAGGGACCAAGTCAGGATGTATCCACATAACTTCTCCTCGAGGTTTGGAGAATAGGACGAGTGTTTAAGTGTTGTCCTATGCTGGCAGAAGGTTGACTACTTCCATCGTCGTCTTTGCAATAGGGATGACGCCATCTTATACCTTTATGGATAGAAAATTCCTGAATTGGAGAGTAACCATGTTAGCCGTGACGGTCTTTTCTTCGTAATCCAACGATATGATGTTGGCGTTAATGAGGTGCTAAATTTGCCTCTTCAACATATGGCAGTCCTGGGTTGAGTGATGGACGCACTGGTTATTATGGTAGTACTTGGGATGGTCCACCTTTTCCACTTCATCAGGGTGCCTGGTTGCCGGGATGGACAGTTTTCCACTCTTCGTAAGCGTCTCGAAAAGCTCCAGCGTATCCTTATCATTGAAAGAGTAAGTCTCCCTCGGCCTCTGCACTTCGGCAGACTTGGGGTTTGCAGTTGCTGAACCTTTGGAGATGTTGACGGTCATGGCTTGCTTGCCTTTTCCGTCTTTAGAGTTGTTACTGTACGAGAGTCTCCGTTTGTCTTCGGGTGCAGAAAAGTGTTGCCCCAGGAGCTACGCATCCTGGGCTTTCCATTGTGCGGCATCCGCCTCTGTGGTAAGTTGAGGGCTGCTTGACGGAAGCGCTCGATGTATGTGCAGACAAGCTCCTTTTCCCTCTGGACAATTTTCATAAGGGTCGACATGGTCATATCCATGCCTCCTTCATAGAATCGGTCCACAAAGCGATTCTTCTGGTCTTCAAATGACGAGATGCAGTCGTCCAGAAGGTTGCAGAACTACTCATAGGCTACCCCTACAGGGCTCCTATGAATATGTTGGCCAAGAAGGAGTCATCCTTTTGCAGGTGCTCCATTACTGAGGCAATGTGCCTCAAGTATTATCGGGAAGACCCCTTTCCTTCATAAGGTATAAGCGTCTGCAGATTGTATTTTAGAGGATAGACGACGTTGTCCCACTCGGTAGGGTATAGCTTCCAGATTCCCATCTTTCAGAAAATTTCTTACTTTAACTTGGCATTATGACGAGCATACAGCTCCTTGATAGCCTGTTGTGTCTCGGTCGGTATTACGGAGCCTGTAGCCGATGATGTAGACAAGGATGGTCCTGCCTGATTGGTAGTAGACAACCTGCTGGATTCCTCATTGGTTGGCGGATCACGTGCAGATATAGAGACAGCAGGGGCCATGCTACTCTTGAGGTCGATTATGACCGAGGATAGGGTCTTCATGGTGTCCGTCAGCGTATCCAACTTCGTCTCGAGGACTTTGATATGTCTGAGAGCTTCGTTGTTGTCTTCCTCATTACCGTCGGCCATGAAGACAGACCAAGTGTGAGGGTGACTCGAGGGAGCCGTGGATCCTTCACTTTCTTGCTCAGATGCTTGAGTCTCGCTGCCCTGAGGATATACCGTAAGATTGTGATCTTCTTCGGACTCAGTATGGTTGCTACTCTCGGTCTGGTGATTGTTGTGCCAATGGAGACATCCGTATCGTATTGTGCCTCATCAGATTGGAACACAGGGTTGTTGTGCATGGTAGGAGGCTGGCTACCCCCAGTTTTTGATAAGGCATCCAATACAGATTTGGAACGAGTGCCTTGGAACACACCTGCATCGGGTACCTTAGCTTTGCTATTCTATGACCTCCTTTTCGGTTTAGCAACCGACATGAGAGAATTCTGGAAGGGCTCCTTAAAATCTCTGGAACCCTGCATCGTATAGCATGTGGCAATACGGGATTCATCTTCTTTATGGCTCACCGACCCCCTGTTAGGCCTCTGGCATAGAGTCGACATGGAGTAGAGTCGCTGGAAGACGGAGTGCCTGTTCGACGATGACGCAACCGTCTGCGGACAACGGCAGTTGATGGTAATCTGGGTACAAGAGTGCCTTGATTTATGAATGTCTTGCGCCACAGGTTCTTCTTTCGCTTGGGAGAAGGTTGGATCTTCTTTCGTAACACTTCTATTATACATGCAGGGAAGCTGCATGTAAGTACACTCAAAGTAGGTCTGGCGAGGAAGCCTTCTGTCGCTCCTGCGGAAATGCTGCTCGCATGGCTCCCTCTCCGTGGGATGTTACTGTCACACCCCAGAAAACAGAATACTGGAGAGCGGAGGACAGACACAGCCAGCTACGTATATTGAAGTGAATCTTATCTCGTAATACAGTCACGGCTGTCTAGATGCATGAGGGTTTACTACAAGCCAACAGTCACTTATGGTCAAGAACAAGCCTTGTGTCTCAATTTCAAGCAAGCAAGTAATTTAACAAGATGGTAGATCATTAGACATACAAAGTAAGGCATCCCAAATATTACATATTCAGATGATCATGAAGCTAGTCATACAAAATGCGAAGACTAGCAAGAGTTTAAGTCATACATGATCAACCCTAGGATTTGTCAATCATGCTACAGTCCTTAGGCCGACAAGAATGTAAATTCAACACGAGCTAACACTTGCTCGACAGCTAAACACCTCAAAAGAATAATTTATAATAGAGTGAAAGAGCAAAATAAAACCCATTCGTTGCCAGGGTTGCGCCTAGTGTGCACCATCTGGCTGGAAAGCTGGAAGATCCTCGGGTGCTACTCCAAAATCTGGCCATACAAAACCAGCTGGGTCAGACCCTAGAAAGAGCAAGTGCCACAAGGAAGGCTTCACTTAAGAACTAAAACCAGCATATTAGCACATTAGACATAATGGATAATAAAAGACATGAGATAGAGAAAACAGGGTAATAAACGATAAGAGAACTAAGAAACTATTTTGGTAGCCAAGTTACAACCCGTAAACCAAACAAGGACCGGGGTTGTAACCCTTCACCTGAATAGAGCTTAGTCTCCAACTAATTATCGACAAGAGTAAAGCATAACAGTAATGTGCTGAAATAACCATGTACTGGCATTGTCTAGACAAGACTAGATGGGACTCCATCCATCAACCATGGCCAAGCAATGAGTACGGCTTGATACTTTAGCTAACTAGGGTTATCACAAGCCTAAATACTAACAAGATGCATTGAGATGTTCCAACAGCCACAAGCCCTGCAGACTTAGTCCAGGTTATCCAGTAGCAAGTTAAAATAGTTGGATTAGGTGACTTGGGGGTACAACACATGACAGTGTGCTGGAAATGTGCCCTACTCGACGGTACGCTACAAGTCCAATTAGAGCACCCAGATATTGGGACTGCTGTAACACCCAGTTTTCCAATAAGGCTAATTTTGAAATTTTGTATTTTAATTTATTTTATTATTATATTTAAATAATAATATGATTTTTGGTGATTTTTAATCATATTAAAACTATTTTAAACCATGACTTGTGATTTTGTTATTTTGCTAGTGAAACCGTAGAGACTGTCTACCCTAGAGCCTAGCCATGTGATTAGGGTATTTCATTCATCATTTTTAGTTTGAGGGTATTTTTGTCATTTTTGAATTATTTGAATTTAATATATTTTATTAGGAATTTAAAATAATTTATTTGAATGGTGTGATTTAAATATTTTTTAATTAATTTCTATGTAGTTTAGATTAGCCTAACCTAGATTGGACCTAACCTAGATTAGTCATAGCTAGTCTAGTGAGCCACATTGAGTTTAGTTACTATTGGTTAAATGAGTTTAAGTCATGATTAGCTAGGTTGAGTGGGTTGCAACTTGACTAGGAAGGAGCCCTAGATTCTAGGCCATTCAAATAGACTTGATGCATTGCTAGCTTTAGATGCACCCCTAGAAACCCTAACCCTTGCTAAGTGGCCAGCCAAGGACCCCTTGCGTATAAGGTATCTCTATTGGGAGTTGTGCCTCTTTTCAATATTCCATCATTTTCCTAAGAACTAAGTGAGCCTCCATTTGTATTTCTTCATAGATTAATCAATAGAGCTCCATTTTTATTGAGATTTCTTCCATAGCACTCTAATCACTGTTCCCCTACTGTTCATGGAGGTCATTCTCAAATTTGGGACAATTTGGAGCTTGGGGTTAGCAAGAAGGATCCCCATTTTGAAGCTTTCTTTGGAGAAGAACACCAATAGGTAACTTCTCATTCTCTCCATGAAATTTCAGTTTCTAAGCTTGGATAGGAAGCTCTAGGTGTCCTCTAACTGTAGGAATAGGTTTTGCTAGGTTTCGTGTCCTTTACGTGTCCGTATCGGACACGTACCAGTATACATTCGTAGGTGTTCGACGAAATGCCACAGTAGGCATTTCGTTCTTATTTTCTAATTTTGTTTGAATAGAAAATTAGGGTTTTGTGTTGCTTACACGTTTCTAATGGACTAAACACATTTTATGTCGTGTCGGGGTGGTACTGGACCCGCGGACACGCCCCCGCGCACATTCGGTTGGCTGCCCTGCTACCCATGTGTCCGTATGGCCATTATAGGAGTCGTGGACACTTGATATTGGACACAGACCAAGGGGCATTGACTGACATCACACCCCTTGAGTCTCGTGTCATTTTGTGTCATGTCGGGGGAGAAATCGCTCACGTACTGGTTTTGTACACAGACTGTGTGCCCGGATATTTCCTACTGATACAGTCTTCGACTCGGACACTGACACGCCGTGGACATGATACAGGGTGTCGACTCTCTAGCCTGGGACCTCATCTACCTATGGACACGTGCACGAGAACTCACGTGCTTCGTGTCATGACCTAGGTCGATCGACATGGCTGCACGAGCCAGTGCATGAACTGTGCACTACAGAAATTCGAACCCCAGTTTCCCTTGCTTTGGACACTTCGTGTCTACTTTTGTGGACACGACACGACCTGTATAACACCCTAACATGTGTATGACACTATGTTGGCCTTTTATTTGAAGTTTTTATGTAGATTCGAATCCTAATTTAAGGATTCCTATATTTTCTGATACATTTTGTTCATAACCTATTTTAGGACTTTAAAATGATAATTAAATGTTAAACTATATTAATATGTGATGTTTAGTATACATACATGTCTGTGATTACCTGCATATGTGATTAGGGTCGAGAATTGTTGGGTTTTGCATGAAATTTAGATTCAAATATGGGAAATTCCCATATTCCTGATACTCTCTGTGTTCTCTGATTTCAGAGTTCACTAATAATGTTTAAACCATTGTTACATGCTAAATTATATAGTTTTTATATTGTATTTACCTAGGTATACATGCTAGAGTGTTAGGGTTTTGGTTTTGTAGTTGTGTTGGTTGTTTTGTGTTCGAATGCATTGAGCATACTGGAACAACATGTTATACAATATAACTTGATTCCAGTTTTCCCTTGTAACTGAATATAACCTGAGTTGAATGATTAATTGGTTTGGGAGTTAAGGTTGTATCTATGAAAATGTATAGACTGGACTGAGTTTGAGTAGTGGAGGGTGAGTTAGTGTTTGGAATGTGAAATGTTAATGTCCATGCTAATTTAGGTTATTAACTGAGGTTGAGTGTTAACCTGGGTATACGAAAATCCTGAGTTCGATCAAATGAGTATGTGAATTCCTGAGATTTGTTTCCTTAATCCTGAGATTCCTGTCACCTTGATTTCCTGAGAACCCCTTGCCATTCACTGATTATTCAAATCTGAGACCCTGTCACATGATTCACCTGGGAATATTTCCCCAATTGAACACTGTTTTCAATCCTAATTCCTGAAAACTAAGGGAATACACACACTAATTTATATCCTATGCTACACTATTTTCCCTACCTATTTGTACTGTCATACACAGGCACTGCTACACGCAGAAAATACTTTCCTGTCACCTGAACATAGCCTATATCCTATTCCTAAGTATCCTGTACACAACTGGGACACTATGATACATGGTCTTCCTATATGACACTGTCACTTGGACTAGTAACTGTCATCGTATGAACCTGGTTTTGCTAGGACTGAGTTGTGGTACACTGAAATTTGAGTTGTAATATGTCCTGTCACTTGGTTTAATCCTGAGAACACAACTGGTACACTTACCTGAACACTGAGACTCTTTGCATCTCACAAATCCTGAGAACAAACCCTGTCACCAGAAATCTAATGCACACAACTGAGGCATTGGCATTTGTAAACCTGTGACACACTGTCCTGAACACCTTAGACCCTGTCAATTGATTCCTGAAAATAACTTGAACGCTGAACATGAGACACTTTGGACACTACTTCCCTGTCATTGGGTTTCTAGGATTACATTGTACACACACACACACACACAGGAACATGCCTATCCTAGTATCCAGTACACTGTCACACTATACTAGCCTACACACAAGTACACTGTAACGCCCCAGTCCCAAAATACGTAGGACTAGGAACGTAGACATGCCAGCTGTATTCATACGAAGTATACTCCAATATATGGAAATCTCGTATGAATACATAAGCTGTGAAATGCAGTAGATACCATAACAACTAATCTCATCCACAAAATAATAAAAGATATCATATAATGAGAATGAATGTCTTGATACAACATGTTGGGCGGAGACAAATCTACTACCAACAAGCAAGGAAAGAAATACATGGAGAATGAAATAAATTTGACGAGCGAAGCGAAGGCGATCCAAGCGCAATCATCCTCGAAAAATAGAGATAGTCGCGGCTAGAGTTAGAACACCTGCGAAGACAAGAGCACACACCTGGCAAGACAACCAGGTCCTCAGAGGGACGTAACAAGACACATAATATCATGCCGTAAACTGAATAAAGTAAGCTCAACAGAAAATATATGTGACTACACAAATAAAGGTCCTTAACCATTCTAGGTAAAAATACAATTTGAAGACAACGTTCCACACAAGGGCTCTCGAGACTAGAAACACGGCACGTTAGCGTTTCAACCAAGTCACTAGTGGCATCCAGAGAAAAGTAAATGCACGGCCCATTAGCACTCGAACGAGAACTAAGGGGCGTCTAGAGAAAAATAAATGCACGGCCACTAGCTTCTTGGGTGAGTCACTAACGGCAGCTAGAGGAAAGTAAATGCACGGCACATTTGTGTTTCAACCGAGGCACTAGTGGCATCTAGAGAAAAGTAAATAAATGCACGTCCACTAGTCTCTCGACTGAGTCACAAATGGCATCTAGAGAAAAGTAAAGGTGTGAAAGCCCCTGCGCCTAATAACTGTCTCCACCCTCCCCATGCACTACTCGTGCTGAATCCACATCACGACATTCCTAATAACTGCTAAGTCGCTAAGTCTTCTAGACAACCATAACTATTTAGCAGTTATTGCCTATCGCACGGCATGTGCGCACCGATGGCCAGTCGATACGTACGTCCGAGATCTATATGAGACTCGTGACTCGTGATACACAAGTGTCGGGCCAATAAATGCGACACAAACAAAGGTGGCCTCTTAACTCTAAGCCATATGCAACTAAAATATAATAATTTGCAAGTACAATTTATATTTTCTAGAATAAGTAAAAACATGCATGATATTGAGCAAGAAATTAAACAGTGAAGGCAAGGTGTCTTGCCTGATGGGTCGCCTGGTACGATGCAATAATCCGACAAGTCCTGTTCGTCCAATAGCCACGGTCGATATGTGAGGGCCCGGTATTTCATGAGAGGAGAGACGTGTGATCAGTCGTGGTCAATGGTAAAAAATCGAGGGGAAATTGTGAAGAACATACTCCTACTATTTTTAGAAAAGTATTTCTAATACTTGTGACTAGATTTTTGTTAGTAAAAATAATTTTGGGTAATTACTTTAATAATCAAAAATCGTTTTAGGCTGACACTAAGATTATCAATACATATTTTTGTAAATAGAAAACCATAATTTATTAGTAAAATAAATTAAATAAATATTAATAATCTAAAAATCATATGGAGTTCTAAAACCATATTTTAAAATAAATATAATATTGTTATATATAACCTTGAAGATATATTTTTTTTAAATACAAAAATCAATTTCTAATAATAAAATCATAATCATTACAAAATTATTTAAATTAATACTAATAATAATAACAGAAATAATAATATAATAATAATACTAATAACTATAATAATGACAGTAATAATTTTAATAATAATAACATTAATAATGATAATGATAATGATAATAATAATATTAATAATAATCATAATAATAGATCCTAAATCTACTTCAGCATTCCTTCCTTAGTAAGCATAGTAAAAAATGTTAATTAAACAAGGAAAGAAAAACCACGTTTCCTCTCTACCTACTCCTAACAGTGCGAGAGAGAGATCAGAGAGAGAGTGAAGAAATCGAAAGGGGGTTAGGGTTTACCAGCGTGAGGGAGCAGCGGAGCTCAGGCGCCGGCGGCGGCTCGGGGTGCTCACCTGGCGACAGGATCGACGCGGCCCTCCGGCGACGGGGTCGACCAAAAGGCGTTGACCGGCGAGCGCACGGAAAGGGAGCCTCGCCTCGGTGGTTGCCAGCGCGCGATGGGAAGCGCTGCGCTGGAAGGCGGCAGGCGGGCAGGCGAGGTCCACGGGAAGGGCGGCGGAAGGCGGAGAGAGGTGGGTTCGTGGCGCGTGGATCTGGGCACTGCTCGACCGACGGAAGGGGAGTCGGATACGGCGGCGAAGGGGTTCTGCGGCGCGGCAGTGGACGGAAACGCTGGATCACGCGGACCGAGGTAAGGGTTTCTCCCCCTTCCCCTATCTGCGATGGTTTGGCCGAATTTTCGGAAACGATGGTGGAGATTTGCCGATGGTGGTGATGAGCTATTGGCGACGGGGAGTCGGATACGATAATGGTGACAGTGTTCTGTTGTAGAGTCGGGGAAGGAGGGTTACGGCTGTGGTGTGGACGGGGCTGAGAGGTGGAGGCCGGAGTGCCGGTGGTGGTAGATTTTGGCCGGGAGTCATCGTGGTGGTGGTCAGGATCTGCTGGCGAGGGTGGCAGGGATGGAGGAACGGGTAGGGAGCTGTCGTCGTGTCGGAGAATGTCCGACACGACCTAGATAGGTGTCCGGGGTTGTCGGACACGGGGTAAAAATATGTATATGTAATGGGGAAATATTTAGTGGATGGGAGGCACAGACACGGTGCACGATGGGTGTAAATAATTATGGACGAGTACCTGCCTATTTATAGGATGTGGGAATACCCAGTTTGATAGGAATTGGACCCAAATTAATTATTTAAATTAAATTTGGGTTCAATCTACATAAATTTTAAATTGTACACAAACTTCAATAATATCTAAATCCTTATTCAAAAACTCCAATAAAATTTTATTTAACAAAATCTTCATCCAATTTAAACATAACCTGTAATCAAAATATAACTTTGTAATATTCAAAATATGCCAAAATATAAATTTCAAAAATTGCACTATTATTTAAAATAAACTAATAATTAATTTCAAAATACCTTTTGATAAATAATGAAAATAAATAAATTTCGAAAATTAGAATAAATATTTTTAATAGTGATAGGAATATCTTTTAAATGCCTTTTTAATAAGTTAGATAAAGTAATTTTGAAAATAAACATAAACAATCGAATATTTAAATACCTTCTTGCTAAATAATAATAAAAATAAATTTGAAAATATACATGAATTAGTTTTCATGTGCTTTATACAAGTAGAATATTCACATAATTTAGTTTCCTAAACTACCACTATTAAAATAAGATAGCCTTTTTATAAATTACTAAAATAATAAGTTTTGGCAACCTCGATAATATTTTTCACCGCTTTAAGAATAATTATTATATATATTATTTTGAAACCATCATCAATAATAAAATTAAAAAAATATTTGTCTAAAAATATGCACCTCGCACATATTCGTACTCGACGAGCAACTACGAAAAATACAATACGACTGCACGACGTACAATACGACTACGCGACGTACAATACAAAAATTTGAAATCGGTACCAAATTTTATAAGAAATTTAATAGTAGAAATTTAGGGGTTTTACATCCTACCCAACTTAAAAGAAATTTCGTCCTCGAAATTAAGAATTAGTAGGGGGTGAGAGGACAAGGGGGTATCAATGGGGTACAATCAATAAGTCTCAACAAGATCATGTCATAAGAAGTTGTGATCTAGGTCATTGAACGAGGGTCATAGTAGGGTCGAGGAGAGGGACGAGGAGTTTAGGATGAAGTTATAGCAACATTGAGTGGTGATGGTCATAGCCGATAGGAATGTTAGAGGAAGTTCTAGTATGACGCTTTCGTCCTCCTAAAATAGGTGAGGGCGAAGCAATATAGAGTTCGAAGGAGGCGTTTATCGAATACGAATACGTGATTCAAAAATGATAGAATAATTTCAAAGGAATTGTCAAGGCAGTCGTGGATGGTATTGTAAGGGCTAAGTTTAATCATGTCCCCATCCTTGTAAAGTAATAGACAAAAGCGAACCAAAGTGCACTTGGTTGATCAGACCATCATGCACCGGTTCTGATAGACAATATGTTAGTGGGGTACCTCCATTAACACATATGTCACGAGCAAGCTTGGTAAAAGGCTAAGCTTGCAAAACTAGGCTACATTAGCATCATTAGTCAAAAACGGTAAATACATAGGTACGAGAGATTAAGAATTAAAGAAGGTAGAATGATTCTAGGGCATACAGTCGTCCTATAGTCTTCTTGTCCAAGTCCTTGGTTGGCTATACGGTTTAGGTCCTCTAGATTTTAGGATCTAAATAAGCTTGCTACTATAGGTCACTGGGTCAAAGGGGTTGCTAGTTCATAAGGTATTCTACCCAACTTAATTTAAACTAATGGTGTTTGGGACAGCTAACTAATAGGGTCAACCTCTAGTAAGCATGAAGGAAGGATAATGATAGAAGGAATCAAGCAAGATGCAATCGATGAGTCAAACGGTAGATTGAAGAAAGTGGTCAAGATGTGGATGAGATCCTAGACTTCTAATCCTATACGCAGGCTTGCTTGGTACGGTAAAGTAACCAAACAATTTATCTTGACCTGCATGGGCCACCACAAAAATATGTAACGCCCCAGTCCCAAAATACGTAGGACTAGGAACGTAGACATGCCAGCTGTATTCATACGAAGTATACTCCAATATATGGAAATCTCGTATGAATACATAAGCTGTGAAATGCAGTAGAAATCATAACAACTAATCTCATCCACAAAAATAATAAAAGATATCATATAATGAGAATGAATGTCTTGATACAACATGTTGGGCGGAGACAAATCCACTACCAACAAGCAAGGAAAGAAATACATGGAGAATGAAATAAATTTGGCGAGCGAAGCGAAGGCGATCCAAGCGCAATCATCCTCGAAAAATAGAGATAGTCGCGGCTAGAGTTAGAACACCTGCGAAGACAAGAGCACACACCTGGCAAGACAACCAGGTCCTCAGAGGGACGTAACAAGACACATAATATCATGCCGTAAACTGAATAAAGTTAGCTCAACAGAAAATATATGTGACTACACAAATAAAGGTCCTTAACCATTCTAGGTGAAAATGCAATTTGAAGACAACGTTCCACACAAGGGCTCTCGAGACTAGAAACACGGCACGTTAGCGTTTCAACCAAGTCACTAGTGGCATCCAGAGAAAAGTAAATGCACGGCCCATTAGCACTCGAACGAGAACTAAGGGGCGTCTAGAGAAAAATAAATGCACGGCCACTAGCTTCTTGGGTGAGTCACTAACGGCAGCTAGAGGAAAGTAAATGCACGGCACATTTGTGTTTCAACCGAGGCACTAGTGGCATCTAGAGAAAAGTAAATAAATGCACGTCCACTAGTCTCTCGACTGAGTCACAAATGGCATCTAGAGAAAAGTAAAGGTGTGAAAGCCCCTGCGCCTAATAACTGTCTCCACCCTCCCCATGCACTACTCGTGCTGAATACACATCACGACATTCCTAATAATTGCTAAGTCGCTAAGTCTTCTAGACAACCATAACTATTTAGCAGTTATTGCCTATCGCACGGCATGTGCGCACCGATGGCCAGTCGATACGTACGTCCGAGATCTATATGAGACTCGTGACTCGTGATACACAAGTGTCGGGCCAATGAATGCGACACAAACAAAGGTGGTCTCTTAACTCTAAGCCATTTGCAACTAAAATATAATAATTTGCAAGTACAATTTATATTTTCTAGAATAAGTAAAAACATGCATGATATTGAGCAAGAAATTAAACAGTGAAGACAAGGTGTCTTGCCTGATGGGTCGCCTGGTATGATGTAATAATCCGACAAGTCCTGTTCGTCCAATAGCCACGGTCGATATGTGAGGGCCCGGTATTTCATGAGAGGAGAGACGTGTGATCAGTCGTGGTCAATGGTAAAAAATCGAGGGGAAATTGTGAAGAACATACTCCTACTATTTTTAGAAAAGTATTTCTAATACTTGTGACTAGATTTTTGTTAGTAAAAATAATTTTGGGTAATTACTTTAATAATCAAAAATCGTTTTAGGCTGACACTAAGATTATCAACACATATTTTTGTAAATAGAAAACCATAATTTATTAGTAAAATAAATTAAATAAATATTAATAATCTAAAAATCATATGGAGTTCTAAAACCATATTTTAAAATAAATATAATATTGTTATATATAACCTTGAAGATATATTTTTTTTAAATACAAAAATCAATTTCTAATAATAAAATCATAATCATTACAAAATTATTTAAATTAATACTAATAATAATAACAGAAATAATAATATAATAATAATACTAATAACTATAATAATGACAGTAATAATTTTAATAATAATAACATTAATAATGATAATGATAATGATAATAATAATATTAATAATAATCATAATAATAGATCCTAAATCTACTTCAGCATTCCTTCCTTAGTAAGCATAGTAAAAAATGTTAATTAAATATAACAAGGAAAGAAAAACCACGTTTCCTCTCTACCTACTCCTAACAGTGCGAGAGAGAGATCAGAGAGAGTGAAGAAATCGAAAGGGGGTTAGGGTTTACCAGCGTGAGGGAGCGGCGGAGCTCAGGCGCCGGCGGTGGCTCGGGGTGCTCACCTGGCGATAGGATCGACGCGGCCCTCCGGCGACGGGGTCGACCAAAAGGCGTTGACCGGCGAGCGCACGGAAAGGGAGCCTCGCCTCGGTGGTTGCCAGCGCGCGACGGGAAGCGCTGCGCTGGAAGGCGGCAGGCGGGCATGCGAGGTCCACGGGAAGGGCGGCGGAAGGCGGAGAGAGGTGGGTTCGTGGCGCGCGGATCTGGGCGCTGCTCGACCGGCGGAAGGGGAGTCGGATACGGCGGCGAAGGGGTTCTGCGGCACGGCAGTGGACGGGAACGCTGGATCACGCGGACCGAGGTAAGGGTTTCTCCCCCTTCCCCTATCTGCGATGGTTTGGCCGGATTTTCGGAAACGATGGTGGAGATTTGTTGATGGTGGTGATGAGCTGTTGGCGACGGGGAGTCGGATACGATAATGGTGACAGTGTTCTATTGTAGAGTCGGGGAAGGAGGGTTACGGCTGTGGTGTGGACGGGGCTGAGAGGTGGAGGCCGGAGTGTCGGTGGTGGTAGATTTTGGCCGGGAGTCATCGTGGTGGTGGTCAGGATCTGCTGGCGAGGGTGGCAGGGATGGAGGAACGGGTAGGGAGCTGTCGTCGTGTCGGGGAATGTCCGACACGACCTAGATAGGTGTCCGGGGTTGTCGGACACGGGGTAAAAATATGTATATGTAATGGGGAAATATTTAGTGGATGGGAGGCACAGACACGGTGCACGATGGGTGTAAATAATTATGGACGAGTACCTGCCTATTTATAGGATGTGGGAATACCCAGTTTGATAGGAATTGGACCCAAATTAATTATTTAAATTAAATTTGGGTTCAATCTACATAAATTTTAAATTGTACACAAACTTCAATAATATCTAAATCCTTATTCAAAAACTCCAATAAAATTTTATTTAACAAAATCTTCATCCAATTTAAACATAACCTGTAATCAAAATATAACTTTGTAATATTCAAAATATGCCAAAATATAAATTTCGAAAATTGCACTATTATTTAAAATAAACTAATAATTAATTTCAAAATACCTTTTGATAAATAATGAAAATAAATAAATTTCAAAAATTAGAATAAATATTTTTAATAGTGATAGGAATATCTTTTAAATGCCTTTTTAATAAGTTAGATAAAGTAATTTCGAAAATAAACATAAACAATCGAATATTTAAATACCTTCTTGCTAAATAATAATAAAAATAAATTTGAAAATATACATGAATTAGTTTTCATGTGCTTTATACAAGTAGAATATTCACATAATTTAGTTTCCTAAACTACCACTATTAAAATAAGATAGCCTTTTTATAAATTACTAAAATAATAAGTTTTGGCAACCTCGATAATATTTTTCACCGCTTTAAGAATAATTATTATATATATTATTTTGAAACCATCATCAATAATAAAATTAAAAAAATATTTGTCTAAAAATATGCACCTCGCACATATTCGTACTCGACGAGCAACTACGAAAAATACAATACGACTGCGTGACGTACAATACGACTACGCGACGTACAATACAAAAATTTGAAATCGGTACCAAATTTTATAAAAAATTTAATAGTAGAAATTTAGGGGTTTTACATACACACACACATTCATATGCTCTCCCCTCTCTAACTTTCTATGTGTATACATGTATATATATGTAATAATATACATACAACCAATATGAATTGTAATTTAATGTAGGTATAGCCTACATAGATAGTGTGTATAAATATGTGAATATAATGTGTAAGTTGAGATTCCTGTTATATACATATATGTGTATATATTTACATATATATATATATATATATATATATATATATATATATATATATATATATATATATATATATATATGTAGAGTGTATATGTAGTTGGCCTA
This sequence comes from Iris pallida, assembly GCA_029216955.1. Classification (NCBI taxonomy): domain Eukaryota; kingdom Viridiplantae; phylum Streptophyta; class Magnoliopsida; order Asparagales; family Iridaceae; genus Iris; species Iris pallida. The sequence goes on from JANAVB010012424.1 coordinate 308,507, forward strand.
TATGTGATATGGCCTAGTGTTTGGCTACTTGCCTATGGGATAGGGCCAATAGCCTATAACCTAGATGGCATAGCCTAGGGTACTCATGGGTGGTTTGTGTGTATGAAATACACACATGTGTAATACCTATAGACTATTGTATGGAGTGTACTAGCTAAGGCAGACTGTTTAGGCCTAGTTAGACTTCAGGTTGACCTAGTTGACCTAACTTTGACCTTTTGGTTGACTGAAGTTGACCAGGGTTGACTTTGGTCTAGGATTGACCTAGTATCATGTAGACTGCATTATAGTATCTTATTTTATTTACCTGGACATGTTGCGACTTGTACTGTTCTATAGGAGACATACACCACTCCTCGGACAGTAGATATTCTTCAGATACTCAGGATACATGCGAGTACATTCTCTGATCATTTCATATCCTGTTAGAATTATTTTTCTGCTTTAGATTACTTTACTTGATGCTGTCACGTTGGTCACACAGATTAGTACTATATGGATCCTTTCTTGCGATGTTATCCCCTCAGGGAGCATCGGATACTACATGTTCTGTACGTTTCACTTACATTGTGTATCACTATGCTTCATGGTTCATTGATCACTTGTGACATGTACTCTCATGATCACAGAGTCTTCCTTGAATCACCCATGGCTGTACTATGCGGTAGGCTGTATCACCATGCGGTACTATGCGACAGTCTGTACTATACGGTAGGCTGTACTATGCGGTAGGCTACAACACCATGCGGCACTATACGGCAGTCTGCAATATGCGATAGGCTGCATCACTATGCTGCACTATGCGGCAGTCTGCACTATTCATCGTCCCTGCCAAATTCAGCACGGATGAACTAAAAAATGCTCAAATCTTATTTTGGCCATAACTTTATCAAAACAAGTCGAAATCTAACTTTTCAAAGGTCTATTATGTGTAAAATCGAATTCTCTACAACATAGAACAATCAAAACTTGAAAATAATGAAGTTTAGTAGTACAAAACCCAAGAAAACCAAAAATACAACCAACTTAGATCTACAAGAAATAAAATATGGAAATTAAAAATGCTAAGTACTAAAGTGTCTTAGAATCTCGTGAGGAAGACAATGGAACAACAAAAATAAAGTTCCTCCATGAAGCAAGTTGCACTTGCCTAGGACTTGGTAGGTGGGAGGAGTAAATGAAGGAGATGAAGAAGTAAATAAAGAAGTGAATGAGGAGAAAGAGAGAAGGAGTTGGGTTATATATCAACCCTCTCCATCTCAAACCAAACTAAGCCAAGCCAAACCAAGTCAAATTGAACAAACCAATCAAATAAACCAAGTCAAGATTAAACCAAGACTAGGCTAAAAAAATAAGTCTAACTATGGCCCACCTGATAAGTACCAGAAATCTCGTATATGCATACGAAAATACGTATAACGGGAAACAGGAGTGACAACTTGTAGAAGCATGAAAAAGAACAAAAAATGTCCATGCGGCTCAAAATAGAATAAGCCCATGCGGCTCAAAACAAAAGGAGCCTCATGCGGCTAAGGAATCTATCGGAGCCTCATGCGGCTCAAAAACTCTCCAATAGCCTCATTCGGCTCAGGAAAGAATCACGTGGCCTTATGCAGCTTGCTTTTTACAGCTGGCCATAAAGTGACTGCTCCCATTAAATGCTCTGACATAAACTGATAACTCTGACATTAAAGCTGAAATGATGAACTCTGACATGACGGCGTGTTCCTCGGGAAACGAAAAAAATCTCCTACACAGCTGGCACGATCCACCAACTCCAAAGCTCCCTATGCGGCTGCCACCCCCCTACAGCTGATGCTCTCATGCGGTTCGGATTGTGGAGACCATCGTCATGCGGCTCAAAACCTAAGAAGCTACCCTCATGCGGCTGTGGCTCACGGTTATGACACGTGGCAGAAGATCAGTTTCCCCGTAATGATGGTTAGATACGTGGCATTAAATCAATCAAGATTTATCAACAAATCCCAACAACCAGATTTAGTGCAACCATCATAATTACCCGAATCAAAGTAGATTTATTGCAATCATGTAGATTAAATACATGGCAGAAGATCCGAGCTTCCAAAGATTCATGACAATCAACATTAATTGTCCATACGAATTTTACACAATCAGCATTAATTGTCCAGATTCGTTGCAATCAAGATTAGTGGTCCAAATTAATTGCCAACAAAATAGGATCAAGAAAAATGGCAATTAAATCCCCAAGCCGCCGACTTTTTTAAGGCAATCATTGCAAACCCTAATGATCACACCCCACTCCTATAAATAGTAAGGTGCCACTCCCTTGCAAACCCTCGACTGGATACACAGAGAGACAAAGGCACGCACAGAAGAGTCTCCCCACATATTCCGAGAGCATTTCTTCATCAGAGCCAAGGCTACGTCCGATCATCCAAGGAGTAAGGCAGAGCTGCCGTCGCTTTCCTGAGCCTCTACCGTCACCACCCAGAATCAAAACAAATAATTGTACTTAGATTGCTGTACCTAGGTTTTCATTCCTAGGCTTTCTTTGTATGAGCGAGTTTGTATTGTGAAGTAAAAGTTCAGTCCTCCCATAAAACTGTTCTGTTCTTTTATAATCAATGGCAAACAAGATGGCGACTCTGCTGGGGAAAAACTTCTCCACAGCTGAGAAGTGAAGAACAGTTTGGCAACTCTAGAGGGGGGTGAATAGAGTTTATATAGAAAAATAGCCAATTAAAAATTAACTCTTTCACCAACAATCAATAATCAGAGTAAAGTGCGGAAAATAAATAAAGAGCAAAAGAGCATACGCAAACACAGCAATTTTAACCTGGTTTCCCTCGTGGAGGACTAGTCCAGGCCTGAGAACTCTAGCTCAGGATTAAATCCACTATTTGTGAAATAGTAGTTTACAACCCGTGCCTTTTCTTCAGAAGAGCACGTCAACTTCTAACAGAGGATCGCAGTGGCGATTTGCTTGGAATTGTCCAAGCGACTTCTTCAACTCTTGCACAAGAATCCTAACTGAGAGATGCTGAGCACTCGAGACTTAGGAGGCTTGTGGCTAGTAGATGGGAAGGGTATGGCTTATTGAGCTTATAAGAGAGAAGAGAAGAGAAGATTGAATGAGTTTGAAATGAGAGAATTCATGCCCTATTTATAGTGTTTTTATAGGCAGAATTCGGCCAGAATTCGGGTAGGAAAATTCAAAAATTTGGCCGTTGGACAGCTAGCAACCAGCTATCCCTAAAATTAGGGTTCCTGATTTCTAGGGGACAGAGTTCGGCCCGAACTCTGTGTGGAGGCAGAGTTCGGCCCGAACTCTGTCTCCAGAGCACAGAGTGGTTCTAAGGGGACCAGTGGGCAGTTTTTGGTTCAGTGGAGCTTGGGATTTTGGGTAGGTTATAGACTAAGTTCCAAGAGCTCAGCAAGACTCAGAGTACATAAATCTAGACTCAATAAAATCATAAAATACAGACTCCAGAACACACTGAGAGCCGGAGACTGAGCTGTCATCTGTCTTGAACTGAATGCAGTCGTCGTGTGTCGTATTGAATTAATACAAATATTATTTGGTCAATGTAGTCAATATTTGGTTGACTGTGACTTTGTGTCAACAAGAAGTTGGTGATGCAATCAGATGCAGCCAAACTCGGCTCTACACAACAGAAGATGGTCATCCGCTTCGACCAACAGGCGTTTGAAGAAATGCTCTCCGATGGGAGCGCTGGCCCGATCCAGAAGCGAGCCCGCACGAAGAAGGCTCGCAGGGAGTGGAGGCCCAAGTCATTTGCTCCTCCCCAAGCCCTGGACGAAGTACTCTCTGCTGTCCAAGTTGGCAAGGGCGACTCTCATACGGCTCTACTTCAGGCCATAGAGGACTCTGCTGTCCCCAAGTCCGGCAGAGGAAAATGCTACGATATTGGAATTGCAAGGGCAAAGAGGGACTCTATGTTGTCCAGGAAGAAGCCGAAGGCACCAGCGACATGCATGATGCTCATGCGGCCAAGATTGCCAGCCGTATGTATGATGCTCATGCGGGCAAAACTGCCAGCCGCATGCAGAATGCCCATGCGGCCAAGAATTCCAGCCGCATGGAGAAGACTCATGCGGCCGAGACTTCAAGCCACATAAAGAAGGCCTATGCGGCCACGACTGCCCGTCGCATGAAAACTGCTGATTTCAGCCGCATATTATCCACTCCACGCGGCTCGGGCTCTGTCTTTGACCGCCTCTCCTATGGCCCGGATCTCTTATGCTCCCAAGAAAATGTGTCTGACTCTCTGCAGCACCACTTAGACTCTTCCTACTATGTTCCCTCAGGTGCCAGAGTGAATAAGTCTAGGGCAGCACGAGCTCGACAAGCTCAGTCGACTGTCCCAACCTCTGACCATTTGAGCGCTCTGCTTTCTGTTATACGGGCCTCTGATGGGAAGTTATACAGAACCACTCGATTCCAGCTCCCGGCGGCAAACGGACAGAGTGGTTCCCAAAAGTCTCCCCGCAACCAGGGAGCAAATGTGGTTTCTCGAGACCCATCTTACTTGTGTGACGTGATCATTCTTAAATGCAAGAAAAGAGAAAGGGACTCGGTGTGCAAAGAGTCCTCCCACGGACATCACTGCACCCAAGTCATTGTCAACTGCTGCTGCAACAACGCGGCAGTACGAGAAGACCGGCGGTCTATCTTTCATAGACTGCAACAACCAAGTTCATAGGATGAGACGCTTTCCGTCGTCTCCTGTAACTCTGCTCGGAGGATCCCTGCCAGCGGGAGAGGGAAGAAAACAAATATCTCCAGCCCGAAGATTTCAACCACTGTGACCAAGAAACTATCATCTAAGCGTTTGCCTACCACCGAAGTTTTCTAAGGTACCTGTTCGAAGATGAAATCTACTACATTGGGAGATTCATCATCCACATCACTGGGCGTCGCTGGAACCGGGGGTAGCATTCCTCCGAACATCCACGATAATCCGGTATTCCAAGGAGATGAGCCCGGGAAAACGACTCTCCCAACATATACAGCAGGTGCCGACGTCCCCGAGGATGTTCGCGACTCTCAAGACGAGGCAAGCTCTGAAGCTGGGGGTACTATTCCTTCTGAGTCCGAACCAGAGGAAAACATTCCCACATACCCCGACGACTTCTCTGTACAGGGGTATGATTCAGAGGGCACATCGTCCACCGTCCCTTCCACTTCGGCTCGTGTGAGGACGACATTCATGACAAACGACGATCATGATGGTCCCAGTGATCGCCAACGCATCGACACTCTGGAGGCCATACTACGTACCTTGGTCAAATCCGTGGATGAAATCATGGCGGTTCTTCCAACTATACAAGGAAGGACGCCTGGCCAAACAAGCTTGGGTCCTGCGGTCAATGCGGACTCGAACTCAGCGGCACCAAATTCGGGCGATAATCCTCCTGAAATATCAGCTCCTACTACTGCGGATGAGGCCAGGGAGGCAAGAAGAGAGGTCCAGGAGCTTCAGTCCATGTTTCACGCCCGAGAAACCTCCCAAGACCTCAGAATACGGCAACCATACCCTGCTGAATGGAGGGATGTCCCTTTCCCACCAAGATATAAGCCGTTCAACATCAATCCCTATGATGGCAAGACTTCCGCAAGTCGGTACATTATTTACTTCGAGGTCACAACCGACCATCTGCCCCATGACGATGCCATCCTTACACGATTATTCATCGGAGCATTGGAAGGGGTCGCATTCGACTGGTACCGTAACCTGCAAGACATATACAACCATTCCTTTGCCGGCTTCAAGAGTATGTTCGTGGAGAGGTTCTACGAAGTAGGACAAGACATGATGATGTCCACCCTCATGGATGTTGTTCAAGGAGAGAAGGAGCTGACAAGGAACTATATTGAGCGGTTTTGCCAAACCGCAATAAAGTTGCCATCTGGAAATCCGAATTCCTCCTTAATTGAAATTTGCCAAAAGCGACTGCTCCCAATAATCAGTCTCTGGATGGGTGAAAGTCAATTTAAGAACTGGAAGACGTTTATCATCAGTGCCACTAGCCCCGAAGATAAGTTGAAGAAGGCTCGCCAACTGGGATTACATATCTCGGACGGAGAGGACAAGGGCAAACGCCCTAATGCCAACACCAACAACGGGGGTAATTCCTCCAATAACCGAGACAACAAGGGCAAACAGGCTATGGTGGCCAACGCAACCCAGAAGCCTGAATCAAAGCCAGCTGAAAAGCAGTGGCCGCAGATGACTTACTCCTTCGAAGACGGTCTTGTCAAGCCCATCTTGGACATGCTCATACAAGGAGATAGAATCCAGCTCCCTCCATCTAGATGGGAACCTCGGTCGGCCGAGATGGAAAGCCCCAAGTACTGCCATTACCATCGTTATATCCACCACGCCATGTAGGACTGCTTCCAATTGAAGCGATATATCCTGCATCTCATCGATTCGAAGGCTCTGGCTATTGATTTCGAGGAGGTAACCGTGGCAGCCAACATAGTGTCAGTATAGTTTGGCAGCTTCCCTCCGACAGAGACTCAAGACGGCGTAGTACTCGTCCCTCAGGCAACAATAAAGATTGCTAGCTTTCCACCTCCTCGAGATCAGGCTGCTGGTCTAGTGCCCATTACTACATCACGAGGGAAGGTCATGTAGGTCCATCCGGACCTGGTACTTGAAGTGACTCAACCCACACCACCCTCCACTGGCAGAAAGAAGGGTGGAAAGGTCAGATCCTGCCGTACAATCTCGGCAGATGTCGAAGAAGCCACAGCTGTTGTCACCCGGTCGGGTGCGCAATCCCATCCTACACCGGATAATTCGGCTGGAGATTATCACCCGGCTACTGCTGACGCTCCAGGACCTTTTCAAACTCCGACGACCGACAAGCCTAGGCCGAAGGAGACTCGCTTTGATAAATCCCTCCGAAAAAAGGCATCTCATGGGCTGAGGAGGCCTTACAACTTTGACATCTTAGCACAATTGGCCAACACACCGGCCAAATTGTCATTATACGAGCTTCTGAGACTCTCCCAAGATGTTCGTATGGCACTGAGCGATGCACTCCAGAATGTCGACGCATATCTGGCTCAGGTCAACCTCACGGAAGAGAGCCCGCCTGCAAATCTCCAGAACAGTGCTTGCACAGTTGCAATGTCCAACATCGTCTTCACTCCACAGGATATGCTTATTAAAACCAACCTGCACGGTCGTCCGTTGTATTACACTGGATACATCGGTGACGTAATGGTGGATCGGATGCACATTGATCCCGGTTCTTCCATAAGCATCATCCCGAAGAGTCTGTTGTACCATCTTCGCATCCCTATGCATTGTCTGACGTCGACAAGCTCCGCCATCAGCGGTTTCAATTCGTGCAGGAGCTACCCGATCGGAAAGATTTGCTTGAAGTACCAAATCGGCGATCTGCAGTCAGAAGTGACTTGTTATGTCATAGATGCGGACACTTCCTACAATATTCTCATTCGGCATCCTTGGATACATGATTATATGATCGTGCCTTCCACGCTGCACCTGTACTTCAAGTATGTCGACAAGTACGGTTTCGTGAGGACAGAATTTGCCGACATCGATCCCTTCAAAGGGGTCGAGTCTTATTACTTAGACTCCTGCTTGTACGAGAAGTCGAAGAGGCACCTTGTCGAAGGAGATATGCAAGCTCAAACTGAGACAGCAACGGGATCAGAAGAAGCTCTGACGATCCACCATCAAGCTCGCAAACCTGGCAAGACCGCACCCCTTATGGCCGCTCTGCGTAAGGATGCAATCAGTCTCTTGGCACAAGAAGGGCAAATGATAATCCGACTGCCAAGGTCTGGCCAAGTGCCAAAACCTACAACGGAGCCACTAACAATCAGGCTGCCAAGAGCCGGCCAGGCACAAATAGAGAAGCTCAAACCCTCTGACAAGCCAATAACGATACGTCTTCCCAAGATGAATCGTCAGCCCAATACGAAGTCGGGGACTCCTAGCGAGCCAATAACTTCCCGCCTAGCATCAAGCACCAAACAGGGGGTCACTAGTTCGCCAATGACTCCATGTTTTGCCCCACCAGCGGAACCCCTGATGATTAAGCTGCCCAAGTCATCCTCTCAGTCTTCATTTATACAGGGGGTGGCCGAACCAGAATTGGCCAAGTATGTGGCTGCTCATACTGATGTTCCATCCGCAGATGATGTAATCCCACTAGAGAAGATACCTTACTTCATCAATAAAGGGCTGTCTTTGAACTACCTCGAGCTTGATAAGCTTTATACAATGTATGCTATGAAACATGGTATAGGCACTCACCTACACACACAAGTGACAAATGTTTACACAGCAAATCAACTTACTCCTGTGGAAGGCGCCTACTGATGGAACTTGGGATTCCCAGGACCCTTCCTTTGGTGTGCGTATTGATCGATAGAAAATTGAACAGATCTAATACGTGTTCTAACCCTTCATAGGCGAAAACTAGCACTACACCAAAAAAGGCGTTTAGGAACAATTTTTATATGTGCCTAATATTTTTAGGAACATATCATAACCGTTCCTAAAAGTGGCGTTGCAATATTTGGAACAGTTATAAAGCGTTCCTATATTTAGTTTGGCACAATTATCAGGCGTTCCAAAAGTAGATTTTGGAACATATATAATGCGTTTCTAAATTATTTTCGGAACATCTTTGAAACGTTCTAAATATTATTTTGAAACATTTTAAGGTTGTTCCTAAATATAATTTGCATCATTTTTTTTTGCATAATCTTATGTTAGTTTTACAACACTTTATTAGCGTTTATATTTATTTTTTAATTTCATTCTTGCATTCCAATTTTTAGTTTGAACCACAATTAAATCAAGAACTTACTAAACTGAACATGGACACACATAGCAAGTAATGCTACAATCATATTTTTGAAGATAGCACATCGACGATGATATCTGAAAGGCACAACATACTATACATTCATCCATACATTTTTTCTTACTATTCTAAATTCAAGTTAGGCTGAAAACATGAAGTAATAGCTGAAACACAATAGTTGAGAACAATTGAGCAAATTATTCAACATGCAAAACATCTCTTCCAAACATCCAGATTCACAATGTTAGTCAGATAACACTTTAATACAAGTCACAATTATTCCATACAAAATGAAATACTTCAAAATGATTGAGAAGTAAAGAATATGATAACATTCATCTCTAGTTCCGCTAATATCCAAACTAGGATAATTTTTAATCAAGCAACCATCAAACTCCCTTCTAGATGAACTCATGGATGACCCAACTTTCGTAGTTCACCTATTTTGATCTCTGTCTCACCAAAAATTAGCTCTTCGAAACATGGTCCCAAAACTATAATCCAACCAAATGATGGCGATTTGAATAACGACAACTAGCATCATCTGCGTGCAATATTATGAAACAAGTTAAAAATCACGAATAAATTATGGTTAAAGATTAGAGAAAGAAGTGAATACAATAACACATTTTACATTTTGGAAGCAACCATACAAGAAAAGGGTGAAAGTAAAAGACATACAAGGAGACCACAATAGGCAAACTTCCATATTATCTTAAACATCAAAATTAAAGACTACCTAAATTCCACAAGTTTACTGAATTAGATCAGCAAAAGTTGGCAGCATTCAGAGCCTGATAGGCTTGGTTTACTTGGGGAGTCAGAGAAGTTTTTTCAAAAATTATTTACTGGCTTGCTCCTTTTGGACGAACAAGGCCAAATATGGTGATGATGGTACTGTGTAATTGTACACGGGAAGAAACAACCACCAGTTTGTTATTTCAACATGGCATAAGCATCTTAGAGGACGAGGTTTAAGTTAAAAAAACACCCTTTCTAAAAACAGATACTTATTGACCCTCCAAAACCTTGCATAAGTTGGAGCCTTGTGACACGGGAACATTTTTATCTTTCATTTTCATACACCAAATGTCCAAATGTTGAATCAACACTAACAAGTACCCAAGAACATGTCTCTCTCCACACGGTAACAATCAACTGGAAAGTCAAACTATGTGTCCTACTTTTTGCAAACAACAGACTCAACATCTTTTAAGCACAAATATGGATACAGATACAGGTACAGACACGATACAAATACAAAAAAAATTAATTTTTTAGGATACGGATACAACGTATCCGTATTATAGCATCAGCTATTTTGACTAGCATATGCTACGACCGTCAATATAAAAATAGTTCAAGCAGTCGTATACTAACCACAGTAAACGGCCTCATGTAAAGGAAGTGTGAGATAAACAGCTCCATCCAGTGACAAGTAGCACTAGTTATATTATTATGGTTTTCCAATATTATTTGTAACAAGTTCCTCAGACCTTCCCAAGTCCTGTGGTGGCCACATTGAACCCAAAATGCACTACAATCCAGTTTAGCTATTTGTCCTCTCCATTTCTCCCATGCCTGAGAACAAAAGTAACCTGGTTTGAAAATTAATGAAATTTGCAAATGATAATATACACAATATGCAATGGTACCTTGATAAAATCAGACTTTTTGTAGCATTGACCTAATCTTCCTATGGCACAATCTGGATGCATCCGTGGCATCGTTGAAGCAAGAACAACAACTGCCACTACCAGCCCATTTTTTATCTGCACCAACCATATCAAGTTAATGAAAAATGATCAGTTACACGTGCATATTCTCCAAAAACAATCACATTTGAATTGACCAACATAGGAGAACAGAGGCAACTAACTAAATAACAAAGTGCTTCCCTACAATTTCTCATACTTCTGCCACATTTTAAAAAAACCTTAATTTTCAAGAGTGAATTAGCCTAATACAGGAGAATAATGGCACTCTTCGACTCAGATTTTCCAAGAAATATTCATTTGCGAGTAATCCTTCTTCCATGACAACTTATTATTTTGACAAAAACCCAAGTTCGAAAACAAAATCCACAACTAAGTGAACTAAGAGTTGCACCTATAAAATCTTTATGAATGCTTCCTTACAATTTCTCATACTTGCAGACACATTTACCTAAGGCTTTCAGTTTCCATAGTTTCAAGAGTGGCTTAAGTTAGCTAAGGAGATTGAAAAAAGCACACAACAATTCAAATTTTCCAACAAATATTCAATTGCAAGTAATTCACTTCCATAAAAACTCCGAGAAGCTCGGCAAACCAAGTATTAGAAAATAGAATCTAAAATCTACAAGTAGCTGAACTAAGAGTTGCACCTACAAAGAGAGAAAACAAATAACTCGTTGGACCACACTATGTACACATAATTAAGAAGATCCCTAGCCAATAAGCATAAGGCATATTACATACAGGCTTTTTGGTATGCAGCCAGCATTGTACTATTTAGCCTCTTCATTCAACTCCTAAGACAATAACAATATTCCGGGATCAATTTGGCATAAATTATTATATCTAAAAAGACAGTTTACTTGTGGTGAACATTGACTTTCACAGAAGAAAAAAAGCGCATACCAAAAGTTCAGTACGTGTTGTATGAAAACCAACATTCCACTTTTACATCCTTTTTGTTCATGTGTAACTCGTTGAGGCGTAAACATTAAAACTAAAAAATTGCTTATGAAACATGAAAAGAAACATGTGATGCTATAGGGAAATAATTAAATATAAATAAATCGTAAACTCAAAATCTAATACTACAATTCATCCCATACGGATAAGGAAAGAAGATGGCGTTGAACATAATCTGGGACATTATTCGAGTCCTTTCTGTACATCTCAGCAAAACAAAATAAAATCACCGAGAACAAAAAGAAACGTAGGAGAAGAATTCCATCGAGTATTGTGTTAATCCCTAACTCTACGTCGGTGAGGAAAGGAGGAGGAGGAGGATAGAGATATTTACTGCCAAGGGAGAGATCCTGTGAGAGAGAAACTCGATTTTCCTTCTTTCATAGGAGAAGAGTCCTCAAGAACTTTTTTTTAGGGAAATGAGTGTTTCCCTCCGAAAACTTCTCATTTCATGGGAGAGAGTCTTGAGGAAAAATTGGGGACTTTTCTTCCTGTGTAGTAAGAGGATGGTTTATTGCTGGAACACTTTCCTACAAAAGCACATGAGATGCACATGTATGACATCATCAATTTGTAATGCCTTTAGAACATTATTAAGACGTTCCTAAATAAATATATTTTTTGAAAATTAAAATACAATATATTAGGAACGCTTTTTAAATTTGGAATGCTTTTATTCTGTTACAACACCAAGGTACAGACAATAAGCATTCCAGATTGAAAAATGTCTAGTGTTCCAAAATGGCCATTTTGGTGTAGTGTAGGGTTCACGAATTATACCTGCGGCAGAAAGGAGACAAGTAATTCCTGGCAATCTCGAGCGGACGACCCAAGATCTTCTGCACGTATTCCTTCCTCGAGTTGGACGTCGTGTGGGCGACGATCTCCCAACCTTTTCTTCTCCTTGGTAGCCCTCTCTTTCTCTCCTTACGTGAATCACGAATTTAGAGAAAATTTCAGATTTCTGATCAGTAATCTGGCGGCCAGAGAATAAAGGATATATATAGGCTACGGCAGGGACCATGAGAAGAAATTAGGGTTAGGCCTCCTAACGGATCTGGATATCCCGTGTTCAGCCCGAACACACAATCCAGGCCCATTAACAATAGCTTGGTCCACTAATGAGCTATTGTTGCACTACCTCCCTAATCCCAAATTAAGTTTGTGGGCTCCTTTTATTATATGCTCGTTTGGCTCCCCATGTTAAGATATCGTATGTCCGTCGATCAAATTAAGTTACTGACAACTATATTGATTCGACATCTTTTATCCTTAAGTAGTACCGCTCAACTTTATTTGTCATTTCGGATATAATCCACCTGCAGGGTTTACACGACAATCCTTATGAGCTCCTTAAGAGGACATCATCAACCCGATGTATCGGGACATGGATTTTATTTATAATCAACAGCCCATCATACATACAATTTTATTACCCAATTCATAGAGGTTGTTGATCCATAATGAATCTCACTCTTTTATGAGTCAAAGTAATGCACACTGCATATGCATGTTCGTTATTATATTCGGATTAAGAGCATAAGCATCCATAATAACAGAGGTATTTGTTCTCTTATGTAGTCAGTACAAAGAGAATAACCTCAAGTGGTCATGTTCAATACACAAAAAGTGTACTAGTGTAAACCTATAGTCAAGATAGACTAATACCAGATTACACTACAACCTTTCCAATAGATTGTCCAAGTCCATCTAGGTTGTGAACTATTTATATACTCCATAGAAACTGATAATATGATCTTCTGTGTGACACCACACACCATATTATCCACAATATAGAATATCAGACATTTGTATTAACGTTGCAACAAATACAATATGCAAACATTTGGCCATATGATTCTCATTCAAAATTTAAGGAAATAATGTTACTACAAAAGTGATGCTTTTAGTATATAACCCTAATACCTACTTCATAGTCGAGGGAGACGACCATCCAATCATCTTCGACCGGAAGAATGATCTACAGCCCTTCGCAATAGAGGAAGTTGATCTCGAATCGGATGCCGAAAGACTGCCCCTTTATCTGTATAGCTCTCAATCCAAGTACCTCATGCAAAGACAGTGGTATGATCTAGAGACTACACCAGGCTTGAACTACGGTACTGGTCGGCGGTTACCTTTATACTTGCCAGTCCCGGCCGGGAAACCACGGGATTACTACAACAAGACCCGATGTGGACTGGGGTATGTTACGCCTGCAACGACCCCTGAAAGCTCAGATGAGGAATACGACTGGCATTCACACTCAACCGGATCACCAACTTTTGATTCAGATATCAGCATCAGGGACGTATTCAGACAAGTCTTGTCTGTCAATATGGCATTTGCCGACGCTTACGAAGAAGAAGAAGACATTCCTGAACTCCTTGAATTAGAGCCGTAGGCCCAACAGCTGGATGCACAATGGAAAAAAGCGGTTCGAACAAAGAGAGCCTCCTACTAAAGATGAGGTTATACAAGTTGACCTCGGCAATGAGTCTTCTCCAAAACCAATCTTCGTTAGTAAAAGCCTGGCAGACGAAGAGCGAGAATCGCTGCTACAACTCGTCAAAGAATATATTGATGTGTTCGCCGGGAGTTATGAAGACATGCCAGGGCTAAACCCCGAGATTGTACTTCACAAACGCAACAATCGGCCGGATGCAAAGCCGATCAAGCAACAACAGCGACGCTTCCGTCCGGACATTATGAATGCGATCGAAGTCGAAGTCAACAAACTGATAGCCAGCGGCTTCATTCGTGAGGAACAACATCCGGACTGGGTCGCCAACATAGTACCGGTCCTCAAGAAAAATGAAAAGATTCGAATCTGCATCGACTTCCGCAATCTGAACGGGGTGTGTCCTAAAGATGAGTTCCCCCTCCCTATCACGGATATCATGATTGACAACACCTGCGACTTTGAGCACATGTCATTTATGGATGGTTTCCCGGGATACAACTAAATCAAGATGTCTTCCGACGACGAGAAGCACACATCATTCCGAATACCGATTGGCACATACTGCTACACAGTCATCCCTTTTGGTTTAAAGAATGTTGGCACCACGTATCAAAGAGCCATGAGTGTCATCTTCAGAGACCACTTACGCAAGACAGTGGAGTGCTATGTTGATGACATCGCTGTCAAAAGTCGCTATAAAGAAGACCATCTGCAGGATCTAAGGACGGTATTCGACCTGATGCGAGCATACAACTTGAAGATGAATCCTACCAAATCCTTCTTGGGCGTATCCAGTGGAAAATTCTTGGGTTTTATCATTACTGCCCAGGGGATTCATATAGATCCGGAGAAGCCAAAGGCAATCATGGAGATGGGTTCCCCAAAAAATCTTCGTGAACTCTGAGGCCTTCATGGGAGGCTAGCTTACATCAGGAGGTTCATTTTCAACCTCTCTGGACGATGTCAGCCATTCACTCACCTCATGAAGAAGGGCGTCTCATTCGTATGGGATGAAGAATGCCAACGTCCCTTCGACAGCATCAAAGAATATTTGTCGAACCCTTCAGTCCTGGTAGCCCCGGTTGCTGGAAAACCATTCCTGCTCTACGTACGAGCAATGGAGCATTCTCTCGGTGCTTTACTAGTGTCACGCCCCGGTTCTAAAATATGTGGGACCAGGAACACGTGGCGTGCCAGCTGTAAGATCAAGTATAGAAAAACCCTACCCCAATTTAATGGACTATACTCGATCGTAGTACGCTGAAGTAACAACTAAATAACAATACTGGCAGGTAAATACTAATCTCATCCACAGAAAAAAAATCACAGAATAAAGCTGGAAGGAATAAAAATAACTCTGAATCAAACTACAAGTCATGACTAGTGGAAAATGATCCACCAATAAATGTATGAAAGAACTACTAAAAGAGTACAACTAAACTAGAAAAGAAATAGATAGCCACTAGCAGAAATCACCTAAGAACTCAAGAAACTCACAAGGCTCAACATTGAAGTCCTCGTCAGCAAAAGTCTCCAATCTCCGTAGTCCGTCGGTACCTGTGCTCGTCCCAATCTGGAAAAGGTACCAGGTCCTCAGAGGGACGTAACAAGTACACAAGAAATCGACATGCATGATAGTACAGGGCAGTATATAAATAACTAGAACAAAATGTAACATAACATCTCCCCAACCAAACAAGGACAGGATATATCATGCGACATACGACAGGTAAACTAACCATCTATGTGTAATGCACTCGAGACATCTCTAATGGTGCATGAGGGAGGGAGAAGAAGAAGAAACTGCCACCAAGCGTTCTACGGTTTGAGAAACGAGGGGCTACGAGCATCCAGCGTCCATTGGAAACATAATTCTCATACACCACTAGTAGACTCTCGCTACCCAATGTATATCTGTACTGTCTAAGCGGTACAAATAATATGCAAGACGTCATAGTATATATAAGTAGACCAGTACCAACCACTAGACCAGACGCGAACTCACGTGCCAATGATCAATCGACACACAAATCCATGCTCTCAACTCACTCATATAGTGATCGTGTATGATACGGTGTCCGGCTAGAAGGTACCACATACCTTCACAATACACGGGATAAGTCCACTACTACTAGACGCGTGCACACAACTGAGAAGTAACTAAGTAACATAAACTAACTGCAAAAATATACAATCAAGCAAGGTGTACTTGCCTGTGTCCAGCAACTGAGTATCCGGGTCCGATGTAGAGTCCGAGTTTCGAGAAGCAAACAATCCTAAACAAGCATGATTTATAATTAATCTCTATTTAACAATTTACTAAATTGATTAATTGCTAATTAACCAACAAACCTTAGTATTTTATTAAAACTAGCTAACTAGTACCAGTAATTATGAATAATACTTATACAATAATAAGTATATAAATATACTTATTATCATACATTTATATTCTGTAATTAATAATACAACACGATATTTAGTAATTAATTAATTAATTATAATCAATTAACTACTCAATTTAATACACACGTGCATACACAATTCCTAATAATACTAACAAAAATAGTAGAAGTCCTTAAAAATCATTTCTAGTCTATTATAATAATAAACTAAATAATACCAGAATAATAAATATATATTATATATATATTTTTACAGAAATGAATTTATTACCATTAAAACTATTTATTAAATAAATAGTTAAATAATACATAATAATTCGAAATAAATCTTGAAAATTCACTATAAAACCTAAATTTAGCCATTAAATCTAAATTCACTATTCTACACAATAATAACACATAACTAGTAATTATTTAAATTAATAAATAATTATTAAAAATTTAATAAATAATTCTAAAATAATTCTAGAAATTACTTTTAAATCCTAAAAATTAGTAATAAATATAAAATATCTAAAATAATTTTCAAAATAGTTTAATTATCTATTTACAACAGAAACCTTAACATTTACCCATTTAAAAATAATTATATAATTAATATCGATTAATTATATAATATACTTAGTAATCAAAATTACCCTTCTAAAATCTAAATAAATATAATTAAATATTGGAAATATTTTTATACAGTAAAGTATATTTTTAAAAACATTTTCTATATAATATATATTGTTTAATTAACAACCTATTAAATAATATAAATTAAAAAACGGTAATTGGAATTAATTTAAAAATCTAAAGTTCTCGGTTTTTAATATAAAATAATTACAAATAAAATTCTATAATTCCTGAAAAAATTGTTATAAAATACTACATAAATTTTACAAACTTTTTCCTCTACAAGGTTTTATTTAATTAATAATAAAATTATTAATTAACGATTAAAACAGTAAATACAAACAATTAATTAACCGCGTATAAAATTTATAAGTAAATAGTAATAAATACTAATAAATAATATTAATTCACACAAAATTTAATGTAGATCCTATACTTAATTACTAATGATCCCTTTCAATTAGATCTAATTAATTACCAATAATTAGGCAATAATTAACAATAAAAAAACTGAATTAATTGGATTAAAAACCCTAAAACTAGGGTTACAGTAAAAAATAAGATTTCCCACGTGGAAGAGCCACGGGGTCGCTCGGGGGGATTACCTGCCCGCCGCAGGGGGTCGGGGTCGGCCTCCAGGCGCGGTGGCGCCGCTGGGGGTCGTCGGGATCGGCCGGCTCTGCTGCTCACAGCGGCAACCGCAGTCCCGTCCGGCCTTGTGCTCCTCCGTACGTCGGCGAGGAGTCTCGGGTTGAGGGAGGAGGTAGGCGAGGTGAAGGTGAGGTCAGGGGGGGCGTCTTGGAGACAAAGCTCTAGGGTTAGGGTTAAGAGGAACTTGGTTAAAGAAGGGTATATATATATATATATATATATATATATATATATATATATATATATATATATATATATATATATATATATATAGAATATATATCTAAATCTAATAAAACATCTATAAGCAATTCTTAAGACAAATAATAGAATTTAATAATAAAACCTAATAGGGTTATCTAATTTAATAAAATAATAATAATAGACCATGGCAATAATAAAAATATAATAATAGTGATAAACCATAAATAAAAGGTAATAAATAATTATAAACTTGCTATTAATTATAATAATATGACAATAACTAAGGATTATAAATAATAATAGAGCAAATATTTATAAGGATAAAATTTGACTAGCACTAATAAAAGTAACCCTGATGATCTTGCCAACAATATGGTCAGATAGAAAATAGCATGATCTTGCATCTATATATATACAATATAAATTAAACCCTGATTAGAAGTAATTAATTAATTATTTAATTAAAATAAATTAACAAGCTATTCTTCAAATAAAAAAATAATTTTAAAAATTCCCTAAAAATTCAGGGGGTTTACAATCTACCCAACTTATAAGAATTTCGTCCTCGAAATTTAAAATAATTCTAATACCGAAGAAATAATAAGAAAATCAATGTAAAGTAAATATGTAAATTGTAACTTACTCAACAAGACAATTTACAACGATACTTGGGGGTTTATAGAGGGGTCAAAACTGGCATCATATCCTACAAGAATATGTTCTAGGTCCGGCATAGGTCATAGGATTTCCAAGTGATCAGGGAATAGATCGATATTGCATGGTCAAATCTAATAGGATAAGGATAGGACACAAATAGTCTATTCTAAGGGAAAGATTTGTCAAACAAGTAGAGTTATTAAAATAGAGCACATAAAGGTGTGTTTATGGGGGGCATAAATGTCTGTGTATGGTACGGTTTGTCTAGATCATAATGGTGCAATTATTGGAAGAAAAATCCTAATATTGTGCTTCAATTACCCAAGTCATGGTAAGGGATCAAATGATATGAACCAAGGAAAGGATAATAGGAAAACTTTTATTTGCTAAATGTCCGACTAAAATTAGTCTAAGATGGCTACTAGGGTGCTAAGGGTATTACTAAAATAAGATATCATACAAGGTATACTTAACTGACTTAGTAGAAAGATGGTTCTACTATAAATCATAGCTAATAAAGGGTTATAAAGAGAAATTCTATACTAAGACGCAGAATAAAGAAGAGTTCAAGGGGGATGGGGTCGATTACAAATTTGAAGGTCCAATGCGAATAAATGTTTCAAGAAGAAAAAAAAAATTGTCAAACGGTCGCAAATGAGATCCTAGGACAAGTTTACTATATCTTCATCTGCATAAAATAATCATAGGGAAAACGAATCAACATGCACTAGGTTGGCCAGACCATCATGCACCGATTCTGATTAGACAACATTTTAGTGGGTGCACCCAATAATATATGTGTCAAGAACAAGCTTGAGAAAAGAAGAAGCTTGTAAAAACTAGGCTATAACAGCAGTATTAGTCAAGACGATAAAAATAAACGTACAGAAGAAAAGAAAGTACAAGATAGTTCAAGTCCAAAACACAAATAATGATTTGACCTTTCTAGTTGCCCTATGAATCTCTAACCTTAGTTGAGCTAGGGGATAGGAACCCACAAAGTTATGTCTAGGTAATCTAAATACTTATACCAACATATAGTCAGTGTTATCCAACTATAATTTCTTAATGGTCCTGAGAAAAGTATGATGCTAGACTACAAGGTATACTACCCAACTTATAAGAATTGAACTAGTACCTCTAACTGTCTCTTTAGGGAAGCAAGTTTATCCTACCAAATTGTAGAAACAACATAGAATTTTCTAGAGAAGCAATAATAATCCTAACATGAGAAAAAAAAAAGAAGTCCTTTGGTCTATTTAAAAGGATAAGACGTAATGATCTGCTTTCCATTATTGCTTAAGAAAACAAAATTTTTGGATCGATAGTACTAGAATTATGCAGCACGATAAATAGTAAATCAGGAAAGAAAATAAACTAATTAGATAATAAAAAAAATCCTTACAGCATTTAGCTCGGCAACCGTGGCATGAGCTAAAGGTGAAGGAAAATTTTTATTACAGAAAATATCAACCAAAATTGTCTACAGGTAAAGTAACAAACAACTAAATAGATATTCCTAATATTAATACTAATAATATAATACTAAAATATAGGAGAAGATATACTGGTTGACGGATTTGGGGTATGGTCAAGAAAAATTTATAGACATCTATAGCTCTAAACAATTAGGGAATCATGATACTAGTTTAGGGTCGAGAACAAGGATGATAAAATTTTAAGAAGAAGACATAGTCACATGGGTCGATGACTTAACTATAACTGCATATAATCACTATCATGGCTATGAAAAATATGGCAACTAAGGTGTGACACTTCTATCTCATTAGAGTAACATCCTCTATGTTTATTTCCTCATCAAGATAAAAAAAATCAAATTCCTGTAAATAAAATTTCTTCATAAATTCCTTCAGTATAAAATCTTTAAATCAAAACAATCATCCACCAATTTCCTTAATCTCTTTAAGATCGTCGCATATAATCATAATTATAGCTTTAAAATACCCAACCAATCCTTTTATCATCACACCAACTCCCTTTTATTTTCTCCCTTTTTTTTCTCAACTTTAATTCAGTTTACCTAATATAAAAGATTGTAACTCTCATATGAAAATACTTAAATCAATCACCGAGATAAATATTATCATAATACTAAATTCTTCTTTTTTTTCCGAAAGAAAATTCAATAAAAATTTATCAATCTAAAAAAAAGATTTAAATCTCAAATTTTTTTTTTCAATCAAAATTTGTTCCATCAAACAAAATTCAATCACAAAAAAATACCTCAAATTTCTAAATCGATCCTCGAAATAAACTTTATTATAGTACAAACATCCTTTTCTTTTCTCCTCAAAATTTTTAGATTAAAATTACCCAACTCCAAATTTTAAATCACTTTATGAAATGCATCAAATTTCTAAATTCTTCTTAAATAAACCCTTTTTTTTCATCAAGGTCAAAATATTCAATCTTTAAAGAAATATAAATCTCATAGGCAACTCTTAACTATTTCTATTTACAATCATCTATCCTCAAATTAAAAAAAAAATTTATTCTTCTATTTTGGAAACCAACATAAATCATCAACCAATTTAAATCTCATGTAGCAATGTGAATATTTAAATTTTTAATCATCAAGTTGATTTTATATCCTCTCTAACCAATCATAGAATTTTTTTTTAAAAAAACTCAAATCAAAACTTTAAATCATCCTCTCAAATCGATCATCGAGTTTATTTTATTAATCAACTTCTAACAGTCTTTTCCATATGAGTATAAGTAATCTTTCTCACTATCATTCGAAATTGATATATCATTACTACTCAACTTTGAATTAACTAATCATTCATGCAAAAATTATATCTTTAAAAAAATATGGTGTTCATCAACCTGCAATATTTAATACTTTCCAAGAATTCAATTATAGACTCAACCGCATAATTAGCTGCCAAGGTAACCCATCTAGCCATATAATTAACTCAAGAGTGTATATAGTATAGCATCTTCCAACCCTCTATCAATCATGACAAGCAAGGGGTACGGTAGATTAGATCGAGAAGGATATAATTGTAAGGAAGTCAAAGAGTCAGAAGATATAAATCAAAGAAGAGATCAAGTATTTCGAGGAGTTTGAAATGAGTCGAAATCAAACGAGATCAAAGGATAAAAATAATCAATTGTGGATGAGACACAATAGTCCTAATCCTATACGCAGGCTTGCTTGGTACGGTAAAGTAACCAAACAATATTTTCTCGACCTGCATGGGCCACCACTGAAAACATGTCACGCCCCGGTTCCAAAATATGTGGGACCAGGAACACGTGGCGTGCCAGCTGTACGATCAAGTATAGAAAAACCCCAATTTAATGGACTATACTCAATCGTAGTACGCTGAAGTAACAACTAAATAACAATACCGGCAGGTAAATACTAATCTCATCCACAGAAAAAAATCACAGAATAAAGCTGGAAGGAATGAAAATAACTCTGAATCAAACTACAAGTCATGACTAGTGGAAAATAATCCACCAATAAATGTATGAAAGAACTACTAAAAGAGTACAACTGAACCAGAAAAGAAATAGATAGCCACTAGCAGAAATCACCTAAGAACTCAAGAAACTCACGAGGCTCAACATTGAAGTCCTCGTCAGCAAAAGTCTCCAATCTCCGTAGTCCGTCGGTACCTGTGCTCGTCCCAATCTGGAAAAGGTACCAGGTCCTCAGAAGGACGTAACAAGTACACAAGAAATCGACATGCATGATAGTACAGGGCAGTATATAAATAACTAGAACAAAATGTAACATAACATCTCCCAAACCAAACAAGGACAGGATATATCATGCGACATACGACAGGTAAACTAACCATCTATGTGTAATGCACTCGAGACATCTCTAATGGTACATAAGGGAGGGAGAAGAAGAAGAAACTGCCACCAAGCGTTCTACGGTTTGAGAAACGAGGGGCTACAAGCATCCAACGTCCATTGAAAACAGAATTCTCATACACCACTAGTAGACTCTCCCCACCCAATGTATATCTGTACCGTCTAAGCGGTACAAATAATATGTAAGACATCATAGTATATATAAGTAGACCTGTACCAACCACTAGACCAGACGCGAACTCACGTGCCAATGATCAGTCGACACACAAATCCATGCTCTCAACTCACTCATATAGTGATCGTGTATGATACGGTGTCCGGCTAGAAGGTACCACATACCTTCACAATACACGGGATAAGTCCACTACTACTAGACGCGTGCACACAACTGAGAAGTAACTAGGTAACATAAACTAACTGCAAAAATATACAATCAAGCAAGGTGTACTTGCCTGTGTCCAACAACTGAGTATCTGGGTCCGACGTAGAGTCCGAGTTCCGAGAAACAAACAATCCTAAACAAGCATGATTTATAATTAATCTCTATTTAACAATTTACTAAATTAATTAATTGCTAATTAACCAACAAACATTAGTATTTTATTAAAACTAGCTAACTTGTACCAATAATTATGAATAATACTTATACAATAATAAGTATGTAAATATACTTATTATCATACATTTATATTCTGTAATTAATAATACAACATGATATTTAGTAATTAATTAATTAATTATAATCAATTAACTACTCAATTTAATACACACGTGCATACACAATTCCTAATAATACTAACAAAAATAGTAAAAGTCCTTAAAAATTATTTCTAGTCTATTATAATAATAAACTAAATAATACCAGAATAATAAATATATATTATATATATATTTTTACAGAAATGAATTTATTACCATTAAAACTATTTATTAAATAATTAGTTAAATAATACATAATAATTCGAAATAAATCTTGAAAATTCACTATAAAACCTAAATTTAGCCATTAAATCTAAATTCACTATTCTACACAATAATAACACATAATTAGTAATTATTTAAATTAATAAATAATTATTAAATAATTTAATAAATAATTCTAAAATAATTCTAGAAATTACTTTTAAATCCTAAAAATTAGTAATAAATATAAAATATCTAAAATAATTTTCAAAATAGTTTAATTATCTATTTACAACAGAAACCTTAACATTTACCCATTTACAAATAATTATATAATTAATATCGATTAGTTATATAATATACTTAGTAATCAAAATTACCCTTCTAAAATCTAAATAAATATAAATAAATATAATTAAATATTGGAAATATTTTTATACAGTAAAGTATATTTTTACAAACATTTTCTATATAATATATATTATTTAATTAACAACCTATTAAATAATATAAATTAAAAAACGGTAATTGGAATTAATTTAAAACTCTAAAGTTCTCGGTTTTTAATATAAAATAATTACAAATAAAATTCTATAATTCCTGGAAAACTTGTTATAAAATACTACATAAATTTTACAAACTTTTTCCTCTACAAGATTTTATTTAATTAATAATAAAATTATTAATTAACGATTAAAACAGTAAATACAAACAATTAATTAACCGCGTATAAAATTTATAAGTAAATAGTAATAAATACTAATAAATAATATTAATTCACACAAAATTTAATATAGATCCTATACTTAATTACTAATGATCCCTTTCAATTAGATCTAATTAATTACCAATAATTAGGCAATAATTAACACTAAAAAAACTGAATTAATTGGATTAAAAACCCTAAAACTAGGGTTATAGTAAAAAATAAGATTTCCCACGTGGAAGAGCCACGGGGTCGCTCAGGGGGGTTACCTGCCCACCGTAGGGGGTCGAGGTCGGCCTCCAGGCGCGGTGGCGTCGCCGGGGGTCGCCGGGATCGGCCGGCTCTGCTGCTCACAGAGGCAACCGCAGTCCCGTCCGGCCTTGTGCTCCTCCGTACGACGGCGAGGAGTCTCGGGTTGAGGGAGGAGGTAGGCGAGGTGAAGGTGAGGTCAGGGGGGGCGGCTTGGAGACAAAGCTCTAGGGTTAGGGTTAAGAGGAACTTGGTTAGAGAAGGCTATATATATATATATATATATATATATATATATATATATATATATATATATATATAATATATCTAAATCTAATAAAACATCTATAAGCAATTCTTAAGACAAATAATAGAATTTAATAATAAAACCTAATAGGGATTCTAATTTAATAAAATAATAATAATAGACCATGGCAATAATAAAAATATAATAATAGTGATAAACCACAAATAAAAGGTAATAAATAATTATAAACTTGCTATTAATTATAATAATATGACAATAACTAAGGATTATAAATAATAATAGAGCCAATATTTATAAGGATAAAATTTGACTAGCACTAATAAAAGTAACCCTGATGATCTTGCCAACAATGTGGTCAGATAGAAAATAGCATCATCTTGCATCTATATATATATACAATATAAATTAAACCCTGATTAGAAGTAATTAATTAATTATTTAATTAAAATAAATTAACAAGCTATTCTTCAAATAAAAAAATAATTTTAAAAATTCCCTGAAAATTCAGGGGGTTTACAACTAGCGCAAAACAATGATGCAAGCCATGAGCAGGCTATATATTACCTCAGCCGAATGATGATGGGACCTGAGCATCGATGCACTGCCGTAGAGAAGGAGTGCCTTGTTCTGGTGTTTGCCATTCAGAAGACACAACACTACGTCATGGGATAAACCATCCATGTCGTATCAAGAGTTAACCCCCTCAGGGTCCTCATGACCAAGCCAGGCGCACTCAGCTTCCGCCTTGCTACCTGGGCGATATTATTGTCTCCCTACGACATGATCTTCGTCCCACAAAAGGCTATTAAAGGTCAAGCTCTGGCAGACTTTTTAGCAGCCCATCCAGGTTCGGAGTCAACCAGGATATACGAAGAGATTCCAGATGAGGTTGCCGACTCACATATGGCCTCTCATGATACAATATGGCGAATGTTCTTCGACGGCGCTTCCAGAATTGGGCCCAAGGGCAATATCGTCGCTGGAGTCGGAGTGGTGTTGATTTCTTCCACCGGGCTAGTGATCAATCGGGCTTATTCCCTCACGGAGCCCTGTTCAAACAATATGGCCGAGTACAATGCTTTGGTCATTGGCCTCCGACTTGCAAAAGAGCTGGGGGTAGAGTACCTTGAAGCATACGGCGATTCGTAACTAATCGTTAACCAGATCCGGGGCTCATACGAAGTACGGCATGAAGACATGAACCCCTATCACCAAATAGCGATCGACATCATCTCATCCTTGGAAGGGTTCTTCATAGAACATGTTCCCAGGCTCCAGAACATTGAAGCCGATGCCCTAGCAGGCCTTGCCGCTTCCTTAGCAGTTTCGAATCATGCTCACCACTTGGTTGACATAATAGGCCATGAATTGGTCTGTCCCAAAGACAATGTTCAATGTGTTGAGAGTTACTCCGCTCGGACAGTCGACAAAGCACCAGACTAGAGACAACCATTCATCGACTTCGTAGTCTACGACCTCCTGTCAGAAAATCCAAAGGAAGCCACTTCTATCAGAAGGCGTTCCCTCAGATTCTTCTATGATACGGAGACGAAAATACTATATCGACGATCATATGATGGATTACTACTTCGGTGTCTTTCAAATATAGAAGCCAAAGAAGCCATGTGTGAAGCTCATGATGGCATCTGTGGGGCCCATCAGCCTGGCCCAAAACTACGGGATCGCCTTTGCCGAATGGGCTATTACTGGCCCACGATGGTTGCCGATGCGATAGACTATGCAAGAAAGTACAAAGCTTGCCAAGTCCATGCAGATTTCATCCACCAGCCATCCGAGTTCCTACATCCGACGGTGGCATCCTGGCCATTCGAAGCATGGAGAATGGACATCATGGGTCCGATCACTCCGTCTTCGTCCCGAGGACACCGCTTCATACTCGTAATCACAAATTACTTCTCCAAATGGGTGGAGGCTATTCTGCTGGCAGAAGTCAAGACTTCTAATGTGATCATCTTCCTCTAGCATCACGTCATCTATCGCTTTGGACTGCCCCGAAGGATCATCCATGATAATGGTCCGCAGTTCGCAAGCCACGCCTTCTATCGGTTTTGTGACAAACACCGAATCTAGAATATTGCTTCAATACCATACAACCCGGCGGCTAATGGTCTGGCTGAAGCGTTCAACAAAACAATCATCAAGCTTCTCAAGAAGTTCGTGTCATCAAACAAACGTGACTGGAATGAAAAGCTCGGCGAATGCTTATGGGCATACCGTACCACAATTCGGACTGCCACCGGGAACATACCATTCTTTCTGGTATATGGGAGTGAGGCAGTTCTCCCACTGGAGACTCAAATTCCCTCACTTCACGTCGCTCTCACCTATCGGTTGACAACAGATGATAATCACCGTCGCCGACTACAAAAGTTAGAGGCCCTAGATGAGAAGCGACTGTTAGCTCAACAACGAATCGAGCTGTACCAAGCCCGTATCTCCAGAGCCTTCAACAAGAAGGGTAAAATCAGAACATTCCAAGTGGGCGATCTCGTTCTGGCAGTTCGGAGGCCAATGGTTATGACTCACAAAACTGCCGGCAAGTTCCAGCAAAAGTGGGAAGGCCCGTTCATCATCAATGCTGTATTCTCAAATGGAGCTTACCGCCTCACAAAACAAAATAGAGACTTGCTCATGTTGTCCATCAACGGCAAGTTCCTGAAGAAGTATTATGTCTGAAACGACATCATCCAAATTTCCCAGAATGATGAGTTATGTACCCTCTGGTACCACTGAACTCATATTTCGACTATAAATTTCCCAGAATGATGAGTTATGTACCCCCTGGTACCGCTGAACTCACATTCCAACTCTAAATATTCCTGATTTGTGAGTTATGTACCCCCGGTACCGTCGAACTCACATTCCAACTCCAAATATCTCAAATTGTTGAGTTATGTACCCCTTGGTACCGCTGAACTCACATTCGGCTTCCAAACATCTTACATTATCGGGTCATATACCCCTTGGTACCACTGAACCCACCTACATTCATCCTCAAAATATCCCAGATTGTAGGGTCATGTACCCTTTGGTATCACTGAACCCACCTAAATTCATCCTTAAAATATCCCAGATTGTAGAGTTATGTACCCTCTGGTACCGCTAAACTCACATTCTATCTCCAAATCTTCCAGATTGTTGAGTTATGTACCCGCAGGTACCGCTGAACTCCCATCCTGGTCAATCTATATCGCATCTTTTGGGTAGTAAGTCACGTATGATCATACCTCTTAACTTTCTTCCTAAAACGAGCTCCTTCCTCATGATCCACTACCCGTACTTCCAATGCACAAAAAGGATAACAGATCCACAAACTTCCTAAGACAACCATATCGATGCTACCTCTGAGTTTCACTTTCATAAAAAACAAACTGCCCCCTCACATAGAACTTTCATGTCCTCATTACCTCTGAGTTGTTCTTTGCACCCCTTTATGGAGCCCACTCCTGCTATGTCCTCATTACCTCTGAGTGGGAAGGCTCCATCGAAGAAACCCTCATATTTGCCATGTTCTCATTACCTCTGAGTAAGTATGTTAGTTTATCTCTCGACTTATTATCTGTACCCATAACCGGAGTACGCCAAGGATAATAGGTCCACAAATGCCTTCCAACGACCACAAATGTCCTCTATTGACAGCCAATGTCGCCTGTTGACCATAAATGTCTACAGTCGACCACAAATGTTGTACTAAGTTTTCTAGTACATGCCACTCTTTCCTTATCATGTCTTGGGAGGCCAGCTGCTCCCTGGCATTCTTTCAAATACCAAGAACTTCCACAGCCACCTTATCGCAAAGTTGTTCTAGGTATCCCTCTCAAACTTGTTATCCGTACCTAAAACCAAGGTATACCCAGGGCATAAAATCTAAATATTTAATGAACCAACTCATGGGATTCCTCCAAAAGATGGCTCTAAAATGAATTAAGGGCAATTAATGAGACGCACGCGTGGCAGGGAGCCCATACGGCTAGGGAGTCTATGCGGCCAGATAGGCCATGCGGCCAAGAAGTCCATGCGGCCAGAACATCCTATGTGGCCAGCAGAGATCATATAGCCATGCTTCTTATTCAAAGTATTTCAATTTTTCAAATTGAAAACTTTGAAGGGTGTCTTGTAGAAGCATGGAAAAGAACAAGAAAAGCCCATGCGGCTCAAAACAGAAGAAGCCCATGCGGCTCAAAACAGAAGGAGCCTCATGCGGCTCAAGAATCTATCAGAGCCTCATGCGGCTCAGAAACTCTCCAATAGCCTCATGCGGCTCAGAAAAGAATCACGTGGCCCCAAGCAGCTTGCTTTTTACAGCTGGCCATAAAGTGCTTGCTCCCATTAAATGTTCTGACATAAAGTGATAACTCTGACATTAAAGCTGAAATAATGAACTCTGACATGACGAGGTATTCCTCGGGAAACGAAAAAATCTCCTATACAGCTGGCACGATCCACCAACTCCAAATCTCCCTATGCAGCTGCCACCCCCATGCGGCTGATGCTCTAATGCGGCTCGAATCGTGGATACCATCGTCATGCGGCTCAAAACCTAAGAAGCTACCCTCATGCGGCTGTGGCTCACGGTTATGACATGTGGCAGAAGATCAGTTTCCCCGTAATGATGGTTAGATACGTGGTATTAAATCAATCAAGATTTATCAACAAATTCCAACAACCAAATTTAGTTCAATCATCATAATTACCCGAATCAAAGCAGATTTATTACAATCACGCAGATTAAACACGTGGCAGGAGATCCGAGCTTCCAAAGATTCATGACAATCAACATTAATTGCCCATACGGATTTTACACAATCAGCATTAATTATCCAGATTCGTTGCAATCAAGATTAGTGGTCCAGATTAATTGCCAATAAAATAGGATCAAGGAAAATGGCAATTAAATCCCTAAGCCGTCGACTTTTTTAGGGCAATCATTGCAAACCCTAATGATCACACCCCACTCCTATAAATAGCAAGATGCCATTCCCTTGCAAAGCCCCGGCTGGATACACAGAGAGACAAAGGCACGCACAGAAGAGTCTCCCCACACATTCCGTGAGCATTTCTTCATCAGAGCCAAGCCTACGTCCGATCGTCCAAGGAGCAAGGCAGAGCTGCCGTTGCTTTCCCGAGCCTCTACCGTCACCTCCCAGAATCAAAACTAAACAATTGTACTTAGATTGCTGTACCTAGGTTTTCATTCCTAGCCTTTCTTTGTATGAGCGAGTTTGTATTGTGAAGTAAAAGTCCAGTCCTCCCATAAAACTGTTATGTTCTTTTATAATCAATGGCAAACACAACTCTACCCACCTTAAAAGAATTTCGTCCTCAAAATTTAATCAAGAGGATAGAGATATTGGGACAAGCAATATTAATCATAAGCAAGCTACGACTAGAAGTTAATCAAGCAATCATTCATGCAAGCAAGGAATTATAAGCATAAGACATAAGAAAGACATTATACCTTATGAGTCAAACAAGCATGGATATTACGAGCGGATTGTAGAACCCTAGAGGGGGGGTGAATAGGAAAATAAAAATAACTAGTACAACAGAAGTAATATATGACAAATAAAAGTAAAGAGTGAGAAGATCAAACACAAGATGTATCCTGGTATCCTCGCATGAGGCAATCCAGTCCCGAAACTCTCTCCGGTTTAAATCCACTATTTAGTCAAATAGTACACACGGGTTTGGATCCGAAGAACTTGCCAACTTCAACACGAGTTTGGATCCGAAGACTCGCCAACTTCAACACACGAGTTTTCTGACGAAGGCTCGCCAACTTCAAACAAATGAGAAGAGAAACTTGTTGATCTTCTAACACATCAAGATCGAAATTTATAACTCTTAAATACTCTATCACTTTGAGAGAGAATGACAATTAAAAGCTTGAAGAGTATTAATGGTGGAGCTCTTGGTTGTTGGAAAATTTATGGCAAGAGTTGGTAAGGACCTCAAGAGAGAGAGGGCTTTCTTTTATAGAGAAACCAAGAGTTGGTGGCATTTAATACTTCTGAATACAGGCAGACCGGAATGCCGTCGGTATGCAGCGACATACCGTCGATATACCGGCCAAATAGTAACGGTCATATTAATGACCATTTGAGAGCATTAAATGCGACCATTAATGCTAGTCAGAGCAAATCAAAAACTAAATATTTAAAACTCGATATACCGTCAGTATGCAGCGGCATACCGTCGGTATACCGACGTTTGGTCACAACAAGTTTTGGGTTGCTAAAAATGGTATACCACCGATATGCTGGAGCATGCCATCGGTATGCCGACAATTCGTCACAGCAACTTTTGGGTCGCTAAAAATGGTATACCGTCGGTATGCCGGAACATGCCGTCGGTATGCCGACAATTTGTCACAGCAACTTTCTGGACACTAAAATCGGTATACCGCCGGTATGCCGAAGCATGCCACCGGTATACCGACAATTTGTCCCAGCAACTTTCTGGGTTCTAAAAATGGTATACCGCCGGTACGCCGAAGCATGCCGCCGGTATGTCGCTCTGTAGGTAAGTGATTTTTGACTTGATCTTTTACTTGTCATCCGTCCTTAGGTGTTTACAGATATACCTAGACTTTGTACAGACACGAAGACTCTAAGTAGGAGGACGCCATCTTATGTAAGGAATGCTGGTAACTGCTTCAGTCTTCGATGTAAAAGATGATTGCGCTTGAACGGAAGTACTCCATGTAGTAGAGCTTCTGAGAATATTTGAATCTGAAGATACAGAAAACTAAACTACGAAGTTGCTGTTAATAATCAAAATAAAATGTGCCAACAATCTCCCCCATTTTGATAATTGACAAAATAGAGAGATAGCATCTTCAGGGAGTAACTCCCCCGTAGGAAGACAACTCCACCTCAATACGTTTTTTCCCCCTTTGTCACTTAGTCAAAGATGGGAAAACAAATTAAAAAATAGCAATAATGAGAACAATAGCATAGAATAAAAAGCATGTATTTATATGTAAAAGTGAAAGCTTAATACATACAAGATGTTCATACTACAAAAGACAAATAAAAAGACTCTCTACACGAGAGTTTGATAACAAGAGACAGACATAAACTAAGTCCCCGAAGGACTGCAAAGTACTAGGATCAACCACACAAAGGTCCCCGAAGGACCACAAAGGACAGAACATAAAAACAAAACAAACACACATAACTAGAACACGCATTATTCGAGACCATCACCCAAAGGGAAGCTACCCCTAATCGTCCGCCGGATCGTCCCCACCATCCTGAGCTTGTTGAAAGGCACCATAAGGATCAATGCCGTCCGGGTACATGAACCCATAGGCATTGGGATCGAAGAAGCGCGAACCCTGGTACATTGGATCTTGAAGATTGAGATCCAGATACAAGTCTCGATCTTGAATGGTGCACTGGATAAAATATGTCTGATCATGAAAGCGGGCTTGAATCAGATTCCTAAGGCCACGAGTATGATCCCTCATCTGTTCCTCTGCCTGGGCCATGCGCATGTCGAAGTGCTGCTGAGTCAGCGGTATGTATCTGCCGGAGGCAGGAGGAGTAGATATGGGAGCAGCAGGAGTGGAAGCCGGTAGCTCTTGGGAAGACGAGGTACGTGAAGTAGATGCGCCACTTGCAGAACGGGAAACAGCAAGATAGGAAGGGACCCCATCTGAGGAGCAAAGGGAGAGATCAACTTGCTTGGCCTCCAGAACGAGGGTGATGAGGGAGCCGTAGTATAGGTTCTGCTTTTCTGCCGGCATAACACGCCTGAATAGAAGAAGGAGAGACTTCGGGAAGGAGAAGGACTTCCTGGCATAAAGATAATACATGCACACCAGGGCATCGCCGGTAATAGCGTCGTAGTTCCCGCCCTTAGGAAAGAGTGTATGACATACAATCCTATGGAGCTCATAGTAAAATGGCTCCAGCTGTACGAAAAGGGCCGAGATAGCAGGAGGGTTGGGGCCCTTGCAGATGATATGTCAGAACTCGTCGAAGGATGACGCCGTCGAGGAGTGAAGAGCAGCTAAGGATGGCAAGGCTTCCCCTCTGTCCGGAATGCCGAAGATGTTGCTGATGTCCCGAGATGTGAGACGAAAGTGACGATCGTTCACCATGGACTGAATGGCGTTGTGCTCGTCGTCGGGTAGCAAGTTGCAATAGAATAGACGGACGGCAGCAGGGTAGACGGGTATTTGACGCCGAAGGAGGGAGGAGAGTCCGGCCTCGTCAAACAAGGAGACATGGTCGGGGAAGAGATTACAACTTATTGCTCGTCCCTTGAATATATTGTTATGAACGAAGTGTTGGAACCATAACTCGGCCGCCAAGGAGTTGGTAAATACCCGCTGGTCATACCCGTAAGGTTGAGCCACCGGGATGAAAGGGTTGAAGAAGGAGAAGGAGGAGTGGGGACGCTTCGGATTGGCCATGGAGGAAGGTTAGGGTTTTGGAGTGGATGAGAGAGTAGGGAGAAGAGATAGAAGAAAAAGGGTTTTAATAGAAAAGGAGGAAGATGAAAGAATGGATTTGAATTGGGAGGGTGGGTTAGGAACGGTTGTAGAGGGAGTAATGGGAGGATATGAATGGTTAGTGGGTTGGAAATAATGAAGGTGGAGTAAAAAGAGGAGTAAGAAAGGGGATGTGAAGAGATGGGTAATAAATGAGATGGAAAGTTATGAGTGGGAAAGATGAGAGGGTAATTAATAGGGATGTGATGGATGAGAAGGAATTAAATAAAGGTAGAGAAGAATAAAAGGAGAAAGGAATAAAAGTGGGCCCAGAACTGGATTTGAAATCCTGTCCACCTCCATTCGGCATACCGACGGTATGCCGACGTGTACCGATGGTATGCCGAGTTTCGAAATAGAACCTAATTCTGAATCGAAAAACGGCAAGCCGCCGGTATACCGCTGTATACCGTCGATGTGCCAGCCGAGAGGGATTATGGATTAAAGGATAAAATGCCTAATTCACGGCAAAGGAAGGTGAAGCGATCTTCCGGGAGCGGTTTGGTGAAAATATCGGCTAACTGATAGGTCGTATCAATAAATTCAAGACAAATATCTTCCTTTTGTTGATGGTCACGAAGAAAATGGTGTCTAATATCAATGTGCTTCGTGCGTGAGTGACAAATCGGGTTTTTCGGGAGATTAATTTAGCTAGTATTATCATATTTAATAGAGGTGCAAGAATAAGAAATGCCATGATCTAAAAGTATTTGTGACATCCAAAGAATTTGTGCACAACAACAACCAGTCGCAATATACTCGGCCTCAGTGGTTGAAAGAGAAACAGAATTTTGTTTCTTACTAAACCACGATACAAAAGACTTCCCGAGGAATTGACATGTGCCACTAGTACTTTTTCGGTCAATCTTGCATCCGGCAAAATCTGCATCCGAAAAGCCGTGAAGCTCAAAGGATGAGGATTTCGGATACTAAAGACCTATGTTAATGGTGCCTTTGAGATAACGAAAAATGTGCTTAACGGCACACAAGTATGATTCCTTTGGATTGGCTTGATATCGTGCACACAAGCAAACACTAAACATGATATCAGGACGGCTAGCAGTTAAATAAAGTAAGCTACCGATCATACCTCTATACTTACTAATGTCGACCGATGTGCCATCTTCATCATTGCCAAGCTTTGTCGTTGTGGCCATAGGAGTCCTCATTGATTTGGATGAGTCGAGGTCGAAACGCTTGAGGAGATCCTTTATATATTTCGCTTGATTGATGAAGGTTCCTTTGGGTCCTTGTTTGATTTGTAACCCCAAAAAGAAGGAAAGTTCACCCATCATACTCATTCCAAACTCTTCCTACATAACTTTAGCAAATTCTACATAAAGTGTATTGTTAGTAGAACCAAAAATAATATCATCGACATAAATTTGAACCAATAAGAGAGTGCCATTATGGGATTTAATAAAAAGTGTTGTGTCAACTTTCCCCTTTGAAAAATTGTGAGAAACAAGTAAAGAGCTAAGGCGCTCATACCAAGCACGGGGAGCTTGTTTGAGGCCATAAAGGGCTTTGTGGAGTTTGAACACGTGATTAGGAAATTGAAAATCTTCAAAGCCGGGAGGTTGTTTAACATAAACTTTCTATTTAATAATACCATTTAGAAAAGCACTCTTAACATCCATTTGAAAGAGCTTAAAGTCATTAAAACAAGCAAAAGCACAAAGCATACGAATGGATTCAAGACGTGCAACCGGAGCATAGGTTTCGTCGTAGTCAATGCCTTCCTCATAGTTATAGCCTTGAGCAACCAATCGGGCTTTGTTACGAGGTACTAACCCATCTTCATTAAGTTTGTTACGAAACACACATTTTGTTCCAATAATAGGATGATTGCTAGGTTTGGGACAAGTTCCCAAACTTTGCTTCGCTCAAATTGATTTAGCTCCTCTTGCATAGCTATCATCCAAAACTCATCAAGAAAAGCATCATTAACATTTTTAGGCTCTATTTGAGAGATAAAAGCCAGATTTGCACAAAGATCACGAGTGGCGGATCTAGTGCTAACACTGGAGGAAGGATCCCCAATGATAAGCTCCTTAGGATGATTGGTGACAAATCTCCATTCTTTTGGAAGATCCTTTTGAGGAGGCTCGAGAGGAGGAGACTCTTTTGATGGAGTCACAACTTCATTGTTAGATGAAGAAGGACGATCTTCAATAGAGGAGTTCTCCAACCCAAACGAGATGTCATCAATATTATCGGAAGAGGAGAATGTAGAAGAGTTGAGTTCATTAAAAGAGACATTGATTGACTCTTCGACAACAAGACTTCTTTTGTTAAAAACACGAAAACCTTTACTATGAGTAGAGTATCCAAGGAATATTCCTTCATAGGATTTTTCTTCAAACTTGCCGAGGTTGTTCTTGGTATTCAAAATAAAACAATTACAACCAAAAACTTTGAAATAATCAATAGAGGAAATTTTGTCAAACCAAAGCTCATACGGAGTCTTCTTAGAAATAGGTCTAATCAAGACCCTATTTATAACATGACATGCCGTATTAACGGCTTCCGCCCAAAAGTATTGGGGGAGCTTATATTGGTTTAACATAACCTGGGCCATATTGCCAAGGGTTCTATTCTTTCTCTCCATAACACCATTTTGTTGAGGAGTTCGAGGACAAGCAAAATCATGACCAAAACCATTCTTTTCACAAAATCTTTTGAAATCGGTATTATCAAATTCTCCTCCATGATCACTTCTAATTTTGTTAATAGAAAAACCTTTCTCATTTTGAACATGTTTACAAAAGGCAACAAATTCACGAAAAGTATCACTTTTGCAAGCAAAAAAAATAACCCAAGTAAATCTTGAAAAATTATCAACTAAAACAAAAGCATAAAGCTTGCCTCTATGGCTAGCAACTCTACTAGGCCCAAAAAGATCCATATGGATAAGTTGAAGGGGTCTAGAAGTACTCTCAGAGTTGATTAATTTGAAGGAAGACTTTGTTAACTTACTCTTCTCGCATTCTTCACACACCATATCCTTTTTGAATGGGATACTTGGGAGTCCTCTTACGAGCTTCTTGGTAGCAAGATGAGAGATGGTATCTATGTTGGCGTGTCCAGGCCTCATGTGCCAAAGCCAACTCTCATCATTTTTAGCAACTAAGCATCTGTCATTGTTAGTGTCTTCAACAAGATATAAAACATAGATATTGTTTTCCTTAATTTCTTTATAAACAATAGATCCATTAGAACTATCGGTAATGAAGCATTTGAGCTTAACAAACTTGATATCATAACCATTATCGGTAAGAAAACTAATACTAAGAGGATTGTGTTTATGATTAGTAACAAGACACACATTCTTAATACAAGGATAAGAAGGGGAACCTATATTACCATTCCCTATAATGTGACCTTTGAGATTGTTACCAAAAGAGACGTGTCCTTCCTTCTTCATCGATAGCGTTATAAATAATGAAGCATCCCCGGTCATGTGCCGTGAACAACCGCTATCGAGAATCCACTTGCTTCTAGCATGAGAAGGACTCTTTAACTACAATATAAGTTGAAGATGAACATTTTAGTACCCATGATCTTATGGGTCCTTGAGGGTTAGTCTTAGGAACCCACATAAAAACTTTTTTGTCAACAAGTTTCTTTATATGACAATAATTGGTCGTATGTCCATACAAGCCACAGTAATTGCAAATCATAGAGGATTTAGAAGAAGATATGTGAGAATCATGCATGTGTGAATCTCTAGTGCGAGGAGCTCTGGCATTAGTATTGTGATGATGATAATAAAAAGCATGATGCGAAGTATTTTTCTTAACAAATGGTCCTTTTCTTGTGTTAGGAAAGGATTTGTGTGTAGTGTTCATGTATGAAGTATACCTAGCATTATGGTGAGTGTGGAGATGTCTAGGAGCATGCATGTGAGTAGTGTCCTTATTACCAAATTTCTTACACTGTATAAGAAGATCATTATACTTAATAGAAGTGTCATATTCTGTCCTATTAGCATCTTAAACTTTGTGTATAGCAAATTCATAAGAGCTTCTCATGGATTGAATCTCATCATCCTTTTTCTTGATGGTGTCAAGAGATTCTTGAAACTTGAGTCGCAAGGACTCTATTTCATCCGTGTCAGAAGCAGGAGATTTTTCCTTCACATCAATAATGATGCTTGAGAGCCTTTCTACTTCAAGTTGAAGAGCTTCAACCTCATTAAGAGATTTCTTGGATTTATTCTAAACACCTTTGTGCTCTTCATGTAATTCAAGAATAGCTTTCTCCAAATCATCATAGGTAAGAGTATTTAAGGAGAAATCATCAAGTACCTCATCGGTTGCCAAGAGACAGACGTTGGCATTGTGTTTGCACTCCTTGTCGTTGTTGGAGTCGCTTGCGTCACTTTCAC
This sequence comes from Iris pallida, assembly GCA_029216955.1. Lineage (NCBI taxonomy): Eukaryota > Viridiplantae > Streptophyta > Magnoliopsida > Asparagales > Iridaceae > Iris > Iris pallida. Next base: position 345,929 of record JANAVB010012424.1, read on the forward strand.
ACCAAATGCTTGTGTTGGTGAACTTTCTGGAGGACGAGCTTCCCTTGCTAGGCTTCTCGTACTTGCTTGAGTCTTTTTTATCATCGGACAATCCCTCTTGATGTATCCGGGTCTTCTGTATTGATAGCACGCCGGATCTTCTTCATTGTCCCGTCTGAAGCGGTTGGCTTTGTTGAATTTTAGGAACTTCCGGAAGTGCTTAGTTGTGAGAGCTATTTCTTCATCGTCATCCGACTCATTGTCGTCGGAGCTATCCTTGGAGTAGGACTTTGTCGCTTTGAGAGCAAGAGATTTCTCCTTCTCTTTGGTCTTCTCCTTCTCCTTCTCCTTCTCTTGTATGGAGGATTCCTCTTGATCCTTCATATCGAGCTCGTGAGTCATTAGCTTACCCATGAGGGTCTCAAGGTTCATGACTGTTAGATCGTTTCCCTCAATGATTGCGGTAGCTTTAGGACTCCAAACTTTCGTCAATCCTCTAAGAATTTTTTTGAACTTTTCATGAGCAGGATATTCCTTACCAAGAGAAGAGAGAGGGTTAATATTGTCACCAAAACGAGTAAACATGCAAGTAATAGATTCATCATGCTTCATTTTAAAGGACTCATATTCTTGCGTGAGTCTACTAATCTTGGATTCCTTCACTTGTGAAGTTCCCTCGTGTGTGACTTCAAGTAACATCCAAATCTCATTGGAAGTCTTGCAAGTAGAGATTCGGTTGAATTCACTACTGTCGAGAGCACAATAAAGAGCATTCATTGCCTTGGCATCTCGACTCGCAAGCTTCTTGGTGTTTTCAGTAAGTGTGTCCCGAAGGGTGTCAGAAGCAATACCCTCTATAACTCTGGAAGGAGTAGGAAGGCCATTTATCACGCAATCCCATAAATCGAAATATATGGACTTCAGATAAATGCTCATTCTATTCTTCCAGTAGTTATAGCTGGTTCCATCAAATAGGGGAGGCCTATTTGTGGAGTGTCCTTCATTGTAGAAGGTGTTGATACTAGGGTTAGAGGCCATGGATCACTCAAAGGGTGTAAATCCAAATCAAGAGAACAAAACTTTGATACCAACTGTAGAACCCGAGAGGGGGGGTGAATAGGGAAATCAAAATAACTAGTGCAACAGAAGTAATATATGACAAATAAAAGTAAAGAGTGAGAAGATCAAACACAAGATGTATCCTGGTATCCTCGCTTGAGGCAATCCAGTCCCAGAACTCTCTCCGGCTTAAATCCACTATTTAGTCAAATAGTACACACGAGTTTGGATCCGAAGAACTCGCCAACTTCAACACGAGTTTGGATCCGAAGACTCGCCAACTTCAACACACGAGTTTTCTTACGAAGGCTCGCCAACTTCAAACAAATGAGAAGAGAAACTTGTTGATCTTCTAACACGTGAAGATCAAAATTTACAACTCTTAAATACTCTATCACTTTGGGAGAGGATGACAATTAAAAGTTTGAAGAGTATTAATGGTGGAGCTCTTGGTTGTTGGAAAATTTATGGCAAGAGTTGGTAAGGACCTCAAGAGAGAGAGGACTTTCTTTTATAGAGAAACCAAGAGTTGGTGGCATTTAATACTTCTGAATACAGGTAGACCGGCATGCCATCGGTATGCAGCGACATACCGTCGGTATACCGGCCAAATAGTAACGGTCATATTAATGACCGTTTGAGGGCATTAAATGCGGCCATTAATGCTAGTCAGAGCAAATCAAAAACCAAATATTTGAAACTCGGTATACCGTCGGTATGCAGCGGCATACCGTCGGTATACCGACGTTTGGTCACAGCAAGTTTTGGGTTGCTAAAAATGGTATACCGCCGGTATGCCGGAGCATGCCGTCGGTATGTCGATAATTCGTCACAGCAACTTTTGGGTCGCTAAAAACGGTATACCGTCGGTATGCCGGAGCATGTCGTCGGTATGCCGACAATTTATCACAGCAACTTTCTGGACACTAAAATCGGTATACCGCCGGTATGCCGAAGCATGCCGCCGGTATGCCGACAATTTGTCATAGCAACTTTCTGGGTTCTAAAAACGGTATACCGCCGGTATGCCGAAGCATGCCGCCGGTATGCCGCTCTGTAGGTAATTGATTTTTGACTTGATCTTTTACTTGTCATCCGTCCTTAGGTGTTTACAAATATACCTAGACTTTGTACAGACACGAATACTCTAAGCAGGAGGACGCCGTCTTATGCAAGGAACGCCGGTAACTGCTTCAGTCTTTGATGTAAAAGATGATTGCGCTTGAACGGAAGTACTCCATGCAGTAGAACTTCTGAGAATATTTGAATCTGAAGATACAGAAAACTGAACTACGAAGATGTTGTTAATAATCAAAATAAAATGTGCCAACACGGATATCATCCTCACGCTCCCACATTGACTCGCCCAAAGAGTGGTGACCCCAAGCAACACGGACTAAACTAATAGTCTTATTCTTGAGCGCCTTCTCTCTTCGGTCCAAAATGGATACAGGTCTTTCCTCATATGAAAGGTTGGTACCAACAACCAATTTCGAATGATCAAGGACATAGCTCAGATCTGGGATGTACCGTCATAATTAGGATACCTGAAATACGTTATGTACCTCACTTAACGACGGCAGAAGAGCGAGACAATAGGACACATCACCTACTCGCTCAAGGATATCGAACGACCCTATCTACCTAGGACTAAGCTTTCCCCATACGCCGAATCGAATGACACCATGGGTAGGTGAGGTCCTAAGGAACACGTGGTCGCCGAGTAAAAACTCAAGGGGACGCTGATAAGAATCGGCCCAATGGCGCTGGCGATCTTGGGCAACTCGAAGATGATCTCTGACTTGTCTGACCACCTAGATTGTCTGTATAACCATCTCTAGACCAAGAATCTGTCTCTCGTCGACATCATCCCAAGCTAAAGGTGATCTGCACTTCCTGCCATACAGTGCTTCAAAGGGTGCCATCTGGATACTGGCCCGAAAACTGTTGTTATAGGAGAACTCCACGATATGCAAGTTATCTTCCCACGAACCACTAAAGTCGAGTATACATGACCGCAACATATCTTCAAGAGTCTGGATCGTACATTTTGACTGACCATCTGTCTGCAGATGATAAGCTGAACTGAACTTGAGACAAGTCCCCAAGCTCTCTTGAAAACTCTACCAAAAGAACGATGTGAATCTTGAATCTTTGTCTGATATAATACTAATAGGACTCCATACAATCTGACAATCTGCCTGAGGAACATCTCTGCAAGCTGATGCGTCGACTGACCAATTCTGAAAGGGAGAAAATGAGCTACCTTTGTGAGTCGATCAACTATAACCTAGATAGCATCTCTCCCAACTGGGGATTTAGGTAACCCAGTTACAAAATCTATGGTAATGTGCTCCCATTTCCATTCTGGAATCGGTAAAGGTAGAAGAAGTCCAGATGGTCTCTGATGTTCAGCCTTAAATTATTGGCATACTAAACTACGAGAGACAAACCGGGCTATCTTCCTCTTCGTGCCATTCCACCAGAAATGTTGACAGATGTCTCGGTACATCTTCGCACCATCGGGATGAATTGAATACTGAGAACTGTGAGCCTCTGCCATGATCTCCTATCTAATATCACCACTGGGTACACAAATATGCCTCCCATGTCGAAGTATACCGTCCTCATGAATACATAACTCCGCTCTTCATCCTGTTTCACTTTCTGCTCTGAGCCGCTGAAGCTTAGAATCTGTTGACTGAGCTAACTTAATTCTCCCAACTATACTGGACTGAACTTGTATACTGGCCATCAATGCCACATTGGTAGGAAGAACAACCTCAATACCCATCTTCTGAAGATTTACTAACAATTCTGGCTGTGCTATTAAGAAATAAACTCCAGCTCTTCTGCTCAATGCATCTGCAACAACGTTGGCCTTCCCAGGATGATACTGCAAGTTGATGTCATAATCCATAAGTAGCTTTAGCCATCTCCTCTGATGCATATTAAGATCCTTCTGGGTAAACACATACTTAAGACTCTCGTGGTCGGTAAAAATCTCCATTCGATCTCCATACAAGTAATTCCTCCAAAGCTTAAGTGCAAAAACCACCGCTGTCAACTCCAAGTCATGGGTAGGATAATTCCTCTCATGGTCACGAAGCTGGCATAACGTATAAGCGACTACCTTACCATGCTGCATTAAGACGCATCCCAATCCTCTATCGGAAACGTCACAATAAACTTAAAATCCTCCAGTCCCATCGGAAAGAGTGAGAATGGAAGCCGTCATCAATCTCTGCTTTAACTTCTCAAATAAACTCTGACACTCTGTTGTCCAAGCAAACTGCACATCCTTGCGGGTCACTGCGTCAATGGCGCTGAAATCCGTACGAAGTCTGACACAAACCGTCGGTAATAGCCAGCCAATGCTAGGAAAATTTGAACTTCTGTGACGGTACTGGGAACTGGCCATGACTCTATAGCCACTATCTTCTGGGGGTCCACTTCTACTCCACCTCTGGTGATGATGTGACCTAAGTACGAGATACGATCCAGCTAAAACTCGTACTTACCGAACTTCACGTACAACTGGTGTTCCGTGAAAATATGAAGAACTATACAAAGATGCTGCTCATGCTCTGTATCATTCTTGCTATAGACCAAGATGTTGTCTATAAATACTATCACAAACTGATCCAAATAAGGCATGAAGATACGATTCATGAGGTCCATGAATACGACTGGCGTATTGGTTACTCCAAATGGCATATCAAGGAACTCCCAATGTCCATATCTGGATCTAAATGCTGTCTTCGGGATGTCTTGCTCTCTGACTCTGATCTGATGGTACCCTGACCACAAGTCAAACTTCGAAAATACTGCCGCTCCTCTGAGTTGATCAAATAAATCATCTATCCTTGGTAGAGGATATCTGTTCTTGAATGTTACAGGGTTCAAGGTATGATAATCAATACATAATCTTGACATACCATTATTCGTTTTCACAAAAAGTATCGGGGCTCCCCAAGGTGACCCACTAGCACGAATGAATCCCTTAGTTCTGGGTTCTTCAATCATCTTGTAGCACCCAGTTTCCCAAATAAGGGTAAATTTGAAATTTTGTGTTTATAATTATTTTAATAATGATATTTAATTCATGATATGATTTTTGGTGATTTTAAATCATTTTAAAATTATTTAAATCAATGACTTGTGGTTTTGACGTTTTGCTAGTGAAACCCTAGAGACTGTTTGACCTAGAGCCTAACCATATAATTATGATATTTTAATGTCATTTTTGGCCTAAGAATATTTTTGTATTTGACCTCTTTGAATTATATTTATATTATTTTATTATTTATGATATTGTTTTGGGATTATTTGAGTCGGGTTCGAATTTCATCTCAATCTGACTTGTAACGGGTACCCGGGAGTAGTTTGACTCTAGTGGGACCCACACACTAGTTAGGCATGACCCACATGATAATAATTTTAGTCCATAAGATAGAAATATTTTAGTTAGAGGTTAGACTAATTATTATGGATAAGGTTAGTGTGATTAGAGACTTTAGAATGACTAATTTAGCCCCAACCAATTAGCCCTTTCCTAATACTCATAAAATAGGTTAGTGGGGGCATTTTGGACCTTACCATAATAGGACAAATAGCCCCATATGGCCAGCCACTTTGGGAGAGGATAGGCTCAAGTTCATTTCATTATTCTCATCCACACTCTCTCTCTCTTGTTCTTCCCCAAATTCCTAGAGAGAAATCCCTAGCAATTTCTCCACCAAATCCTTCCATTCAACACCAAATCTTCTTCTTTCCTTCTCCATTCTAGCCAAGGAGGAAGCTACCCATGTTTGGGAGGATTCGGAGCTCGTTCGTGTCCTTTTGGAATCTCTACGTGTCGGTGTCGCTCCGGGAAGGTTTTTATTCGATTCGATCTACCGGGAGGTATAAATCCCTTCTTCTTTTCATTTCCTCATACATATAGGTCTATTTTGAACCCATAGGAATGACCCCCATGGTTGTATCTCCATTTGTGTCCATTTTGTATCCATTTGGAGGTCATAGGAGTGTCCTTTGTGTTGTGGTTGTGTCCATGTGGGAAAATCCCAAATTTGGACACACTATGTGTTGTTGTTATGTATGAATGAATTATTACATGTTTAATATCATATTTTTGTATTGGAGATGTGTTCTATAGTGTCTTATATATATATATATTAGTATAGAGAGTGAGTTCTTGATATATTATGTTATATACTTGTGTTCTTTTGTCTCAAACTACCTAAATCCGTCATGATTTTATCCACGTTTTTAATTTCAGCCCTAACTTAGAAATATCATAACTTCTAGTTCAAAGCTTGGTTTAATCTTCCGTTTTTTTTAAAAGAAGCGTATTGAAGTTAGATTTTCAAAAACATGTATTAATAGGCCAAATTCTTTCTGTAACTTTCTGGAAAATTATTTGAGTGTCAACTATACAAAAGACAAACGCGTTCTCGGTGTTTTCGCGATTTCGGGAGTTTTCGGAAACGAAAATGCGATTCGTTTGAAGTTTCAGAAAGCTAACACATAGATCTATAACATACTTTAATCCTAAATTTTATTTCATGCTGAGATGGTATAGTATTGATTATTAGTAGGAGTTACTATTCGGCATATGCATTTTGTGCACCTTTGTGTGTAATATAATGTTCTATTTGATTTTAACCCATGTTAATGTATATACATTATGTAATTAAATAGAGAATGCAAGCATGAGTAAATGGTTAAATAAATGATGTATAAAGTGTAAGTATCCTATCTAATGTAAGCATGTATAAGTATGGCTTGTAATGAATATGTAGGTTCCATAGTATGTAATGTATGGTGCATATAGTAGTGCAAGAGAATAAATGAATGATGAATGAATGCAAGCATGAATGTAATGTAATAATAGATGTAATGTATGCAATATACAAGTTAATGAGATGTAATGTTCTATGTTACCACAAATCCTATATTACCTCATGTACCCCCTTACACTATGTTGACACTATCACACTTGACACATTGTTCACTTACACTTTGACACTCTTTGATATGTATACACTATGTATGTCCATTTAACCCTCACTTGCCCCTTTGCCATGTTCACATACACACACATAGCCTCTTAAATAAGTATTTATGAATATAGTTAACTTAGCTATGCATGTATATTATATATATGTTAGCATATTGTGTTGTAATATATAAGTTTATATAACCATTTGAAATGCCATGATTATAGACCTAATGTTGAATACCAATATATACATGTGTATATATGTGTAGACATATATAGCTTAAAGTAATAGATTACCTAGTGTATATCCAATGTGAATTCTTGCCTATTTGAGTATTGAATAATTGCATATTATATAGAGTTGGGTGTATGTTGGCTTGTATAGCCTTGTATTCATGTGTGCTTGCTAGGATAGTCTTGGTTAGGCCTAGTAAGACTTGCTGGGTTAGGATATGACCTAGTTTGACCTAGTTGACTAGTGCAGTTGACCAGAGTTGACCAAGGGTTGACTTTGGCCTAGTTTGACCTAGATTCATGTAGAATGCATTGTAGTGCTTTATATTACCCTTCTGGACATGTTGTGACTTGTACTGTTCTGATTAGGAGCCAGACACCTCTCCTCGGACAGTATCTTTATCTTGGGCATTCAGATATCAGGCGAGTACATTCTCTGATCATTTCATATCATGCTTAGAATTATATTCCTGCTTTAGATTACTATACTTGATGCTGTCACGACATTATCACGGATTAGTACTATATGGATCTCTTCATACGATGTTATCCCCCTCGGGAGCATCGGGTACATTGTGTCATATGCGTTTAACTTTCATCATGTACTCCTGTGCTTTCACCATACATGTACACTCTTGTGAATCTTGTACTCTCATGTTCACAGAGCCCTCATGTATACTATCATGTGCACCCTTTCATGGGCCCCCATGTGATATCATGTACAATAACATAACCTGTTTAGATCCTTGTGTATTGATTGGGGAAACGAGGAAGTGCTAGTAGTCATGTGAACAATTCTATAGTAGTGTAGATCATGTGCAACTCTTTAGTGTAGATCATGTACAAATCTGTCCTGTTCACATGTGCTATCATGTACTCTACATTACTAGCCACTGTTAGTTCTCTATTTATAGTAGATATTTCTATTACAGTTCTCTCTCCCTGTTTACATACTGTATTTCTTCAGATCCTGTATCTTACTTTACTGCATGATTAAATTTTTTTAACCTGCTATGAACTGTTGAGATGTAATGTGCTCGCTTCTGTCCTGACTGGACCTATTGATAAATTTTACAGATAGCCTGGAGGTTGCCTGCTAGCCTAGAGGAGACAGTAGAGGTTGCATAGATAGCTAGGGTTTTTGCTTATAGTTTATTTTCAGTCATCTTGAGTTGTATTTATGGATTACTGTATTTGGGTTTTGAGATGTATTCTGAGTTTGTATCTTAGACACTTAGACTTCTATCTGTTGTATCTCCTTTCGATTTCATGTTTTATCTATCTTCCTTTATGCTCTACCTTAGATGTGATTGAGTTTACATTCTGCTATGTCACCCCCATTCGGGGAGTATAAACTATTTAGTCTTATACTGTTAGATGCATTGAGACCTAGGACAGCGTTCTACCACCGACACTATGACGTAGGCTGGGCGTTGTTACGTTCTCGTGCCCTAACTCTAGGGTGCGAGTCGTGACCCATTTTTAGTGGTGGCCCATGCAGGTCGAGATTCGCATTAGTGCAATTTCGTAGTAGCACAATGACTTAGTTGTACTACTACGAGCCTGCTATAGGATATATAAATTAAGGTGTTAGGATGAGAGAATATTCAATCACTGTTAGGATTCCTTGAGAGATTCCTGGGATGACCCTTGAGAATCTTATTTTGAATTCCGATTTAAACTCATTTTCCTTGTTTTGATTCACCTTTTTCCTTGATTTAAATTTGATTTTGTGGATTCATTTTGGAACTTTGAATCCTGGTATTAGTTGATGATTTTGATAAAATTTTATAGTTGTTGATTTAGTTTTGTATTTAGATTAATATTTTCAAATCCAAGGTACTCAATCAAACTTAGGATTCTTTGAGAGATTTTTGGGACGACCCCTGAGAAACTCATCTTGAACTTCAATTTGAATTCCTTTTCCTCTTGTTTGGATTCACCCTCATTCCTTGCTATTCAATTTAAGCCTGATGGGTTCCTCTCGTTTGAACCGATGAGAAGGAACATATCTTCATTATTCTTTCTCGCCATTATTTCCTTGCATTCTTATTTACCTCTTATCTTAAACTCTGTCTCATTACATTAATTACCCATATCTTGTCGTCCCTACCAGATGTACTTCGAAACCCTTGAATCTTCGTATCTTTTGCATGGGGAAGGCTAAGGAAGTGACGTAAATTATGTAGCTCAGAGAAGGCGTTACTGGTTATTTTATGATGATCTAAAGGAAATCAAATGTGGAGTGTTCCATATGGAAACTTGAGATAGAAATGTGGTAAAGGTCTCGAATAGAATAAAGAGATGTATACTGCCAATCTGGAAACAATTACATTTAGAGAAATTTTAGGGCTATGAGATAGTTTAGAGGTGTATTCAAATCTAATGAGGATATCAGAGGTCAACCCAGTTTTGAGAACTTAGAAAATCTTGGTTATTGATTCTGGAGAAAACTTTTACTCTGAGGCTATATAGAAGGTTAGTAATGGAAAAGAGAAGTTAATTGTGTTTAATAAGGATATTAAACAAGATGTTGCAAGGAAATGACTAGGGATAGAGAGAGCACAAAGTTATGGAAGTTTAGAGACTGTTGTGAAATATTTTTAGGAGAATAATATTTAAGGGTGTACGTCGAAGAAAATACGGAAGTTAATTTTGTGATGAAAGATAAGTTTTGTAAGGCCTAGAGATTTAAATTAAATAATACGAGGAGAACAATTTGAACAAGTTCAAGAAATTCGTAAACGGAATTTAGAGGTTTTGGGTCAAATTTAAGACAAGGTGAAAGAACTTGGAAATTTAAATAAATGGTTAATGTTGATTCCTAAATGTGAGGGTTGTGCTTCAAGAGTGATGTTTGGAAATTGGGAATTGCCTACGGTAGTCATGGTAAGGGTTTAAGTAAATGTTAAATTTTCATATGGAGACTGGTGAGGTAAAGATATGATTGGCAAGTTATGACCAGATGAACTTAAGAGTATCAGAAGCAGATGACTAACTCGATCTTCATTATTTTTGTGTATTAATTACCACCTCTTGAACTCCCACTTTCTAATTGAGATCCTTGACGTTCCTTATCGTGACTTTGATATTCAGAATGTAATACTAGCTGTTACCCTCCAACAAATCTTATATGCAAGACCTAGACGAGCTCACCTTCGTGTAGGTATATCATGTCCCACTAAAACCCGTCTTCTTGTACTCTATTTTCTTGATATAATTTTCTGGTCAACTGGCTAAACTATAACCTCTAACATTATACTAAATTTCTTCTTATTTCAATTAGAAATCCAGCCTTGATTCAATTCTTTTGACCCGACATATGATGGTGTTCTGCTTGTTTCCTTAGATGCTTAACCTTGTACCTTATCTGATTACTTGACCCGTTGGTTAAGAAACTTGGACTATGTAATTCCTTTCATCATTACCACCCTTATATCTTGTGCTACTAAATTAGCCTTAGTTTTGCAAGCTTATCTATTTTCGAGCTTGGTCATGACATATTTTATTGGGTGGCCACCCACTAACATATTGTCTAATCAGAACCGGTACATGATGGTCTGATCAACCTATTGCACTTTGGTTTACTTTTTCATGTATCAATCTACGAGAATGGAGACATAGTTAAATTTGACCCTAGAGTCTCATTCGCGACAGCCTTGACAATTCTTCTTGAAATCTTTTTATCGCCTATGAACCTCGTATTTGTACTCAGTCGAATTAAATTTAATCATGACCTGAACCTCCATCATTGGATGCTCGTGCTCATACTTTGATTTCATTGATTTCCCTTCTTGTCCAAATCTCGTTTTATCCCGAAATTGATCAACTTAGATCGTGTCAAGACAAAAATCTATTTGTATTTGTTGTTCCTAAATTTTCAATTTTTGCCATTTTATGGAATAGTAACCTTTTAATAATATTCTTAGTTGCTTGTTAATGACTAATTTTTTTATATAGGATGGTAGACAGCCCTACAACCTTGATGATTGTTGTTCCCTTACCTTCCCAATTAGGACACCCTAGATTGTTTGTGTGTTGATACTATAGTACTGTTTTGACCTAAAATGATTAGTGTACCTAGGTGAGACTTCCAACTGCTACGGTATGCCCTGACCTTGTATACTATTCCTTCAAATTGCATAATTTAGATAAATTTTTTTAGACCTTGATTGTTGGAAAATAGGGACGTCACCCCATTAGTATCAGTTGTAGATATATATAGGTTAGTCCTTGATGTGGGGATGTGTGTCTATAAACATGTAGCTTATGAGATTTATGAGAGATTATAGTATCAGCCTTGATGGGATGTACTAGTCTTTTGGTGAGTATAAATGTGTTATGAGAGATAGGGGCCTATATGTCTTAGTAATGCATCGTTCCTATGGTAATAAAATGTATTAATAGATGGTTAATAGAAAGATAATAGTTTGAGCATACCTATAGCCTATGATCAGTTCCTTTTCATCCTTAGTTAAGACCACTTTAAAGAAGGTCCAGTCCCTTGGATATAGGTTTCAGTCCATATTTTATTGAAGTTCCATTACCGCCGTACAGCAGAGCAGTATTGGAGGTATTCCTAGATTGACACTTTTAGATGTCCGTTTATTATTTCATTGTTAGGAAGTGTTATCTTAGATATTGGGTAGGTTAGAGGCTCTAGAAGGAGTACTATCGATCTTAAATTTCGAGGACGAAATTTTTCTAAGGTGGGTAGAGTTGTAGCACCCAGTTTCCCAAATAAGGGTAAATTTGAAATTTCGTGTTTATAATTATTTTAATAATGATATTTAATTCATGATATAATTTTTGGTGATTTTAAATAATTTAAAAATTATTTAAATCAATGACTTGTGGTTTTGACGTTTTGCTAGTGAAACCCTAGAGACTGTTTGACCTAGAGCCTAACCATGTGATTATGATATTTTAATGTCATTTTTGGCCTAAGGATATTTTTGCATTTGACCTCTTTGAATTATTGTTATATTATTTTATTATTTATGATATTGTTTTGGGATTATTTGTGTCGGGTTCGAATTTCATCTCAATCTGACTTGTAACGGGTACCCGGCGGTAGTTTGACTCTAGTGGGACCCACACACTAGTTAGGCATGGCCCACATGATATTAATTTTAGTCCACATGATAGAAATATTTTAGTTAGAGGTTAGACAAATTATTATGGATAAGGTTAGTGTGATTAGAGACATTAGAATGACTAATTTAGCCCCAACCAATTAGCCCTTTCCTAATACTCATAGAATAGGTTAGTGGGGGCATTTTGGACCTTATCATAATAGGACAAATAGCCCCATATGGCCAGCCACTTTGGGAGAGGATAAGCTCAAGTTCATTTCATTATTCTCATCCACACTCTCTCTCTTGTTCTTCCCCAAATTCCTAGAAAGCAGTCCCTAGCAATTTCTCCACCAAATCCTTCTATTTCACCACCAAATCTTCTTTTTTCCTTCTCCATTCTAGCCAAGGAGGAAGCTACCCAAGTTTGGGATGAATTCGGAGCTCGTTTGTGTCCTTTTGGAATCTCTACGTGTCGGTGTCGTTCCGGGAAGGTTTTTCTTCGATTCGATCTACCGGGAGGTATAAATCCCTTCTCCTTTTCATTTTCTCATGCATATAGGTCTATTTTGAACCCATAGGAATGACCCCCATGGTTGTATCTCCATTTGTGTCCATTTCGTGTCCATTTGGAGGTCATAGGAGTGTACTTTTTGTTGTGGTTGTGTCCATGTGGGAAAATCCCAAATTTGGACACACTATGTGTTGTTGTTATGTATGAATGAATTATTACATGTTTAATCTCATATTTTTGTATTGGAGATGTGTTCTATAGTGTCTCATATATATATATTACTGTAGAGAGTGAGTTCTTGATATATTATGTTATATACTTGTGTTCTTTTGTCTCAAACTTCCTAAATCCGTCATGATTTTTATCCACGTTTTTAATTTCAGCCCTAACTTAGAAATATCATAACTTCTAGCTCAAAGCTCGGTTTAATCTTCCATTTTTTTAAAAGAAGCGTATTGAAGTTAGATTTCCAAAAACATGTATTAATAGGCCTAATTCTTTTTGTAACTTTCTGGAGAATTATTTGAGTGTCAACTATACAAAAAACAAATGCGTTCTCCGTGTTTTCGCAATTTCGGGAGTTTCCGGAAACGAAAATGCGATCCGTTTGAAGTTTCGGAAAGCTAACACATAGATCTATAACATACTTTTATCCTAAATTTTATTTTATGCTAAGATGGTACAGTATTGATTATTAGTAGGAGTTACTATTCGGCATATGCATTTTGTGCACCCTTGTGTGTAATATAATGTTCTATTTGATTTTAACCCATGTTAATGTATATACATTATGTAATTAAATAGAGAATGCAAGCATGAGTAAATGGTTAAATAAATGATGTATGAGGTGTAAGTATCCTATCTAATGTAAGCATGTATAAGTATGGCTTGTAATAAATATGTAGGTTCCATAGTATGTAATGTATGGTGCATATAGTAGTGCAAGAGAATAAATGAATGATGAATGAATGCAAGCATGAATGTAATATAATAATAGATGTCATGTATGCAATATACAAGTTAATGAGATGTAATGTTCTATGTTAACACAAATCCTATATTACCTCATGTACTCCCTTACACTATGTTGACACTATCACACTTGACACATTGTTCACTTACACTTTGACAATCTTTGTTATGTATACACTATGTATGTCCATTTAACCCTCACTTGCCCCTTTGCCATGTTGACATACACACACATAGCCTCTTAAATAAGTATTTATGAATATAGTTAACTTAGCTATGTATGTATATTATATATATGTTAGCATATTGTGTTGTAATATATAAGTTTATATAACCATTTGAAATGTCATGATTATAGACCTAATGTTGAATACCAATATATGCATATGTATATATGTGTAGACATATATAGCTTAAAGTAATAGATTACCTAGTGCATATCCAATGTGAATTCTTGCCTATTTGAGTATTGAATAATTGCATGTTATATAGAGTTGGGTGTATGTTGGCTTGTATAGCCTTGTATTGATCTGTGCTTGCTAGGAAAGTCTTGGTTAGGCCTAGTAAGACTTGCTGGGTTAGGACATGACCTAGTTTGACCTAGTTGACTAGTACAGTTGACCAGAGTTGACCAAGGGTTAACTTTGGCCTAGTTTGACCTAGATTCATGTAGAATGCATTTTAGTGCTTTATATTACCCTTCTGGACATGTTGTGACTTGTGCTGTTCTAATTAGGAGCCAGACACCTCTCCTCGGACAATATCTTTACCTTGGACATTCAGATATCAGGCGAGTACATTCTCTGATCATTTCATATCCTGCTTAGAATTATATTCCTGCTTTAGATTACTATACTTGATGGTATCACGACATTATCACGGATTAGTACTATATGGATCTCTTCATGCGATGTTATCCCCCTCGGGAGCATCGGGTACATTGTGTCATGTGCGTTTCACTTTCATCATGTACTCCTGTGCTTTTACCATACATGTACACTCTTGTGAATCTTGTACTCTCATGTTCACAGAGCCCTCATGTATACTATCATGTACACCCTTTCATGGGCCCCCATGTGATATTATGTACAATAATATAACCTGTTTAGATCCTTGTGTATTGATTGGGGAAACGGGGGAGTGCTAGTAGTCATGTGAACAATTCTATAGTAGTGTAGATCATGTGCAACTCTTTAGTGTAGATCATGTACAAATCTGTCTTGTTCACATGTGCTATCCTGTACTCTACATCACTAGCCACTGTTAGTTCTCTATTTATAGTAGATATTTCTATTACAGATCTCTCTCCCTGTTTACATACTGTATTTCTTCAGATCTTGTATCTTACTTTACTGTATGATTATATTTTTTTAACCTGCTATTAACTGTTGAGATGTAATGTGCTTGCTCCTGTCCTGACTGGACCTGTTGATAAATTTTACAGATAGCCTGAAGGTTGCCTGCTAGCCTAGAGGAGACAGTAGAGGTTGCATAGATAGATAGGGTTTTTGCTTATAGTTTATTTTCAGTCATCTTGAGTTGTATTTATGGATTACTGTTTTTGGGTTTTGAGATGTATTCTGAGTTTGTATCTTAGTCACTTAGACTTCTATCTGTTGTATCTCTTTTCGATTTCATGTTTTATCTATCTTCCTTTATGCTCTACCTTAGATGTGATTGAGTTTACATTCTGCTATGTCACCCCCATTCGGAAAGTATAAACTGTTTAGTCTTATACTGTTAGATGCATTGAGACCTAGGACAGCATTCTACCGCCGACACTGCGGCGTAGGCTGGGCCTTGTTACGTTCTCGTACCCTAACTCTAGGGTGCGGGTCGTGACACATCTTGTACAAGATCTCTAACTCTGAAGGTGCCATCCTGTAGACTCTCCCTGACACTGGTGCCGTCCCTGGAAGCAAATCAATGGTGAAATCTATCTCTCTCTCTGAGGGCATGCCTGGAAGCTCTTCGCGGAACACGTTTGGAAACTCTTTAACAACTCTGGGAAAGTGAACCGCCACTGCTACTGCCATCCGTAATACTGGAGAAGAAGGTTCTACTTCGCCCCTGGAAAATGAAAACTCCAATTTAAATAATCCTGCCAATATGGTAGTGTATTCTTGCATATTGCTCATTCAACCAATCCATTCCTAGGACCACATCATAATCGGCCATCGGGAATTCTATCAACCTAGCAGGAAACTCTCTACCGCTAACTACGATTCGACACGAAAAAATACTCTATCTACTCCCACAAGACCATTACCAGTAAGTATATTGAGCCCTACTGATAATGACTCGAGCTCCAATCCTATCCGTGTTGCGAATCATGCAGACATAAATGAATGCTTTGCACCTGAATCAAATAATACTGATGCTGGAAAAGAGTTGACGAGAATGGTACCTGCCACCACCTCACCTGAAGCTAACTCTTCCTCCACGGTCAAAGCCATAGCCTGACCTTGCCCTCTGGGTGCTGGTCCCCTCTGCTGGTGACCTCTCTGCCTGTTCTGATTCTGAGCTTGGGCATACTGCTGAGCCTGAGGCGGCAATGGCCTCGGAGGCTGGTACTGCTGCTGTACTGGTGCTGGACCCCTAACCGAAGGACTGGTTAGGTTTGATGATAGTGAGCTGGCTCTATTCGGACATGACCCTATCTTGTGATCGATTCGGTGTCCCACAAGCCAAGCACAATCCCTGTGCTCTATGACACTCTGATACTACATGTCCTGGCTTCCCACAATGAGTACAGCTCATTTCAGAAGACTGCTTCTGCTTCTATTGCTGAGGATACGCCGGCGTCGAGTGCTGAACTGACGAAACTGTGGTCGCCCTCCTAGGAGCTCCAATAGTCAATGCCCTAGCTGCCGGGGCTGGTGCTGAAGACTGGGATATCTGTCCATGAGACCTCTTTCGTCCTCCGCTTCTATCTACAATCCTCTACGAAGTATGCTCATGCCTCTTCGCTGCTCGTAAGATGGCATCAAACATCTGGTGCTCAAACTGCTCCACATATATGATAATCTCTAGGTGGAGCCCCTGCTAGAATCACTGTGCTCAATCTAATTCGGTTGCCACGAAGGTAGAAGCAAACCGACTGAGTCTAGAAAACTCGGCCGCATATCCATCGACCGTCCTGGCCATCTGCTTAAGATTGGTGAATCTCGTCTGCAGATCATACCGAGCTACTGTATCGAAGTACTTGGTCTGGAACTTGTTGCTGAATACAGCCCACGAGACAGGCGTCGGTAAACCAACAGCTAGCATCGCCCACCAGCTGCGGGCTAAGTCCAATAACTGCAGGCGCACAACGGCCACCTTCGCATCCTCAGGAATCCTACCTACTTCCAGGATAACCTCTGTGTCCTGAAGCCATACATCAGCCGCAATAGCATCTTTATTACCGTCAAAGAAAGGAGGGTTCAAGCACTTGAAGCTGTTGGCCACGTTGTTCCCTGGATAACCAACACTGCCCATGGCATCTTGTACTGTTTGGTGCAGGGCATCGCCCCGACGATCTTGTGATTCAAGCAATTGCCGAATGAGTCCCACCAGGGTTCCATTGTCAGGCTCTGCAGGCTGGACTGGCTGAACTGGGAATCTGGATCCCCGGAATACACGACTCGGGAGGCCGCTCCAGAGTGCTGGGCTTGGTCTCCAGGTTGCTGCTGGTCCACTGGAGGTCCTCCGCCTTGCTAATCGGTAGGACCAGGAACGATGCCGCTGAAGAAATGACATGGGGAATAATAAGGAAGGACCATGATAGATCGAGGATATAAATATGTGATCAGGTCAAGATTTAAGAAATATTAGAAGACACGAGTAGAGATCAAGGACAAGTGCTGATTAGGACATCTATTCAGTGAAACCCTCACACATCTTGATTTATAAGACCTGAATTGGCTACCACTTAAACCGTATCATGCTCCAAAAACCAGAATACTGGAGAGTGGGGGACAGACACAGCCAGCTACGTACATTGAAGTGAATCCTACCTCGCAATACGGTCACCGCTGTCTAGATGCATGAGGGTTTACTACAAGCCAACAGTCACTTATGGTCAAGAACAAGCCTTGTGTCTCAATCTAAAGCAAGCAAGTAATTTAACAAGATGGTAGATCATCAGACATACAAAGTAAGGCATCCCAAATATTATATATTCAGATGATCATGAATCTAGTCATACAAAATGCGAAGACTAGCAAGAGTTTAAGTCATACATGATCAACCTTAGGATTTGTCAATCATGCTACAGCCCTTAGGCAGACAGGAATGTAAATTCAACATGAGCTAATACTTGTTCGGCAGCTAAACGCCTCAAAAGAATAATTTACAATAGAGTGGGAGAGAAAAATAAAACCCATTTGTTGCCAAGGTTGCGCCTAGTGTGCATCATCTGGCTGGAAAGTTGGAAGATCCTCGGGTGCTACTCCAAAATCTGGCCATACAAAACTAGCTGGGTCAGACCCCAGAAAGAGCAAGTGCCACAAGGAAGGCTTTACCTAAGAACTAAAACCAGCATATTAGCACATGAGACATAAAGGATAATAATAGACATGAGATAGAGAAAACAAGGTGATAAACGATAAGAGAACTAAGGAACTATTCCGGTAGACAAGTTACAACCCGTAAACCAAATAAGGACCGGGGTTGTAACCCTTCACCTGAACAGAGCTTAGTCTCCAACCAATTATCGACAAGAGTAAAGCAAAACATTAATGTGCTGAAATAACCATGTACTGACATTGTCTAGACAAGACTGGATGGGACTCCATCCATCAATCACGGCCAAACAATGAGTACGGCTTGATACTTTAGCTTACTAGGGTTATCACAAGCCTAATTACTAACAAGATGCAATGAGATGTTCCAACAGCCACAAGCCCTGCAGACTTAGTCGAGGTTATCCAGTAGCAAGTTGAGAGAGTTGGATTAGGTGAATTGGGGGTGCAACACATGACAGTGTTCTGGAAATGTGCCCTACTAGACGGCAGGCTACAAGTCCAATTAGAGCGCCCTGATAACGGTACTGCCTATAGCTGGAAAATCTCTTTATGAACTATTTGATCAATCTAGTTATTATCCTAGTCAGATCCAGTATGAATTCCTGACCGTGGAAATCTGTTGTTCATATCGTAGACATGATGCAAGACGAGACATGTAGCTTATACAAGCACAAACACCCACGGTGTCTAGATAAGAGTTATTTAGTAAGTCAAGATAGCCGTCACAACAGCATATCAAGATTATCATGTTAGGTTTATTTATCAACAGTACGTCACGATGGGCCACTATCATGTTATATTACTTGTCAAGAGTGCACCACGACGGATCACCATCAAGAATCATCATGTCAAGTTACTTGTTAAGAGTGCGCCTTAACGGGCCACTATCGTGTCATATCCTTACATTATCATGAGTGCGAGAAACTTGAATAAAATAGCTAGTAACATATTCTTGAAGCCAAGAAAAAGATCTACAACTTTTATGTTAGGAGTTGGGAGAAATTTTGGCCACAATTCAGCCAAATATGACATAAAACAGCCAAAAACAGCCAAAATAGGCACTATGCGGCATTCTGCGGCACTATGCAGCCTTCTACGGCACTATGCAGCCTTATGCGGCACTATGCAGCGTCCTACGACACTATGCAGCAGGCTGCACTATGCAGTAGGCTGCACTATGCGACAGGCTGCATCACCATGCGGCACTATGTAGTAGTCTGTACTATGCGGCAGACTGCACTATATGGTAGGCTGCATCACCATGCGGTACTATGCGGCAGTCTGTGCTATACGACAGTCTGCACTATGCGGTAGGCTGTATCACCATGCGGCACTATACGACAGTTTGCACTATTCATCGTCCCTGCCAAATTCAGCACGGATGAACTAGAAAATGCTGAAATCTTATTTTGGCCATAACTTACTCAAAACAAGTCGAAATCTAACTTTTAAAGGTCCATTTTGAGTAAAATCGAATTCTCTACGACATAGAACAATCAAAACTTAAAAATGGTGAAGTTTAGTAGATCAAACCCAAGAAAACCAAAAATGCAACCAACTTAGATCTATAAGAAATAAATCATGGAAATTAAAAATGCTAAGTATTAAAGTATCTTAGAATCTCATGAGGAAGACAATGGAACAACAAAAATGGAGTTCCTCCATGAAGCAAGTTGCACTTGCCTAGGACTTGGTAGGTGGGAGGAGTAAATGAAGAAGATGAAGAAGTAAATGAAGAAGTGAATGAGGAGAGAGAGAGAAGGAGTTGGATTATATATCAACCCTCTCCATCTCAAACCAAACTAAGCCAAGCCAAACCAAGTCAAATTGAACCAAACAAATCAAATAAACCAAGTCAAGATTAAACCAAGACTAGGCTAAGCAAAACAAGTCTAACTACGGTCCACCTGATAAATACAAAAAATCTCGTATACGCATACGAAAATACGTATAACGGGAAACGGAAGTGACAGTAACCCTGGATTGGCTTACGCACAAGAGTACCCCAGTGGAAGAAAGTTTCGACTGGGTGAGGCATCGGAGCACGAGAGCCAGTCTTGTATAGCTTTTCGTCGGCTGTACGTTTTACTGTCAATACGGGCATCTGGTCTGCCGTTGGAGTCGCACGCTTGTTGTACGAAGCACGAGTTACCTGGGATCTTTTTCTACTCCGCCCAGCGGGCGAGTAGAATTCAGAGTCCGTCGAAGGTTTACCTGAAGGAAAAGAGATTCTGTCAAAGACATATCTCCTTGCCGGCAATACTCCCGTTGTGAGGGTTTAGACCAGTTTATGCTTCCTTTGGCATCGTTCCTTCGTCATATCAACCATGGAACCACCATCTGCTTCGCCATACTTTGCCGGAATGAGAATCGGGCGAGGGAATAAGGTTGTAGCAGCCGAGATCTTCTCTGTGGCCTTGACGGTGAGGGGGTCCTGAGACACAGTTCCCACCATCGTACTACTGGTTGCAGCCGCCTTAGGCCTCCAGACACGTCGAGTCTTCTTCGGTTGTACGAACTGCTTCGAAGTCTTAGACTTTTCATCAGAGAGAAGATCTTCAAAAGCCTGCTGTTCGAAGCGTAGGACCAGCATGTCTTGAGAAACTCCCAGCAAGTTGTCATCAGATTGCGTCACCACCTTCTCGTTGGAGGAGAAGATAGTCCCCAGCAGAGTTGCCATTTTTTCGACGTAACAAAAGATTGAACGAACTTTTTGCTTTATTGAACGTATAAGGTATCTGTGTACAAAGAAGGAAGTCCTAAACATTATATTCTAAGTACATGGAGAAGAGGTTTCTGGAAAAGTGTGACGGTGGAGATCGAGCATTGCATCGACTCCTTTACTCCGTTGACGATCTGACGACGAATCAATCTTGCTATGGCTCTCTGGCACCTTTGATGGGACGCTGGGGTCACCAATCAAGAGGCTATCTAGATGAGAAGATCCCTTGAAGATGGTTGGTTGGTTCTTTGGTTGATAGGTGGATGAGGGTGGTCGACTCATCGTGGATGGAGATCGCTGCTCCTTTGAAGGTTGTCGATTGTCAATGTTCCCTCTCCTTTTCGATGCCTTGGTGGAAGAAGAACTCCTTCTATTTATAGAGAACCGAGCACATATGCGATGTGCATTAGGGTTCCTGAGATATGAAAGAATTTATCGTTATTATACGGTGCGGGCTTCTGCGGCACTGACACGTGGCGGACATCGAGATTTCCCTCAAACGAGATCTTGGATGGTTATAAACATAACCGAAGGAGGTGACACATGGCGCATGCCAATTTGCTTGCTCGGATACAGCCGATTAAATCTTAGGATTCCATCCTAGATTTGTAGTCTAATTGATCCCCATCTAAAATTTAAATCAATATGATATGATATCAATCATGATTTAATCCCAATCTTCTCTACAAGAGGGGGTTTAAATAAACCAATTGGGGTGGACCCATGCTTCTGCGCCTCTGGTGAGGACTAAGTGCTGCTGTGCTTCTGTGGCGACGAGTAGACCGTGCTTCTGGAGACGACGGAACCTCTGTACTTTCAGGTAACAAGTAGACTTGGCTTCGAATGACGACGAGCCTTCTGTGCATGTAGAGCAACTTATGAAGCTGTGTTTGGGCTACCAGAGTTACTGTGCTGTAGGCGACAAGTAGGCTTGTGCTTCAGGTTGATGAGGTTATTATGCTTTTGGAGCGACAGGTTGACTAGTATTAGTTGCGATAGGAGTTTCCAAGTCTCTTGTAGAGAAGTAACTTAAGCTTCTGATCGGAGCAGATGACTGTGCCATGGGAATGGAGATGGTGTGAGCATATCACCATCTTGTGCCTCACGCGGATGCAGGTAAGTAGCTGTGCCTCTAAACAGTGAAGCATTGGCTGCGAAGGAAAGGGTATGACACCCTATACGTCAAGATTAGCGCAGGTAGATAGCTATGCCTCTGGAGTGAAGACACTGGCTTCTGTAATAAAAGAAAGGGAGGAGGGCCTACTACCATCTTGTTTCTGAGGGTTGCCTATGGAGGCGGCTGCGCCTCTGGCTCGAAGACTCTGGCTTCTTGAAAGTGCCGAGTCACTGATATACTTCTAAGAGACTGCGCGTACAAGAATATTAGAACAAGCCTTGGTGGAAGTTAATCTTCCAGCGTGTGTATCGAGAAGAAGGAAGGCTGCTTCGATGAAGACTGCAACCCTTGTAGATCCCTCTAGGCTTTGTCGAATTTGTACTAGATCTTTTGTAGAAGAATATAATAAGTCCCTTATGTATGGTCTTAATGTGTCTTTACTAGACTTTGGTAGACATGACAATGAGGGACTTCTCTCCATATCTTCTATTTTGTCTTTCTAGCACTAAGACTGAGTCTTTGCATCTTCTGTGCTTTGGCAAATGGATGTCTTCAGCTGAGATTTTTTATGCTTCTACAAGGACATGTCGCATGGTCTCCTCATCGGTAAAAAACACTAGGGTGGCCACTCGTTCGCTTTCTAGCGAGAGGAAAACCAGGCTCCTGAAGAAGAGACGCCCCCACCGGCGACCCATTATACTCCGATACAGCACAAGCCGGACCTTTTCAACCTCCTGTCACAGATAAGAAGAAACAGAAGGAGGTCCACTTCGATAATCCTCTATGAAAGGACTCGGCAGTAGGCCCGATCAAGCCCTACAACTTCGATATACTGGCGTAACTGGCCAACACGCCAGTTCGGTTATCACTCTTCGAGCTTCTCCGGCTCTCTAAAGCAACTCGGGACGCCCTCAACGAGGCGCTACAGAATGCAGAGGCGTGTTGCATAGGTAAAGCAGCCCAAGGAAGGCCCTATGGCATGTCTACATTTCCATAGCGTGGTCGAGGTGATTCCTAGCATCACCTTCATGCAGCATGATATGCTGCTAAAGAACAACCGACATAACCAACCCCTGTACTACACAGGATACGTGGGTGCCATCAAGGTCGATCTCGTTCACATCGACCCGGGCTCATCGCTCAGCATCATCCCTCAAAGTCTGCTCCAAACTCTAGGGATCCCGATGCACTGTCTCACGGCATCGAACAACACCATCAGCGGCTTCAACGCGGGAAAGAGTGAGCCTCTGGGCAAGTTCCGATTGAAATGCCAAATAGTTAATCTTCATACTGAGGTTACCTGTTACGTCATCGATGCAGACATAAACTACTACATGTTGCTTGGACGTCCATGAATTCATGAGTACATGATCGTCCCCTCTACTCTTCACTAGTACATGAAGTACGTGGCCAGTGACGTGACGTTAGGACAGAGTTTGCTGACATAACCCGTTCTGAGGTCTCGAAGCATACTGTACGGATGCCGATCTGTACAAAGCACTCCCCTGGGACGACGAGTCCAACGATGACGATGACGAAGCAGAAGCTGCAGCCATCACGGAAGGACCCATAAGGGTTCGACGTAAAGGAAAGCCACCTAAGACTCCAGCACCCCTGGTCATCAAACTCCGGGGAAAGGCTCCAGCATGGCCGCCTCTGATGGCATCAAGCTAAGAGCCCCGCAAATAAAGCTCTCCCGAAAGGCCCCGACACCCGCTTCAAAGCCACAGGATACTCTGGCTTGCGCCTCTTGCGGTGATCAAGATGAAGCCAATACCATGGCACAATATTTAGATGATGTAACCCTCAGGATAAAAATTTTACTTTGTTAATTGGAAGTTGTCTTCGAATTACTCCTGTGCGCATTGGAACATAAGTACTTCTTAGACAACGCTCTATGTACTATACAAACGCAAGTGACAACTGCCAAACTTGTAAACCGAGTTGTCCCTTCCAAAGGCTCCTACTTTTTAGTCCCGCCAAGGAACCCGGAGGAGCAACCTAACGTCTTCAGTCGACTGGAACATCTGCAGCGGCCAGCCCCAGAGAGTTCAGAACTACTACCAACATACTCGCAGGGGGTTGGGGTATATTACTCCCACGACTACTTCAGAGAGTTCAGAACCGGAGGCTCCACTACACTCGCATTCTTCCAATTCTTCAACCTGGAATTCTGATACCAGTATAGGTCAGGACCTCTAGAAAGTACTATCCGTCAACATGGTTTCCACAGACGATCCCGCAGAGGAAAAAAACCAGGCACTCGATTTCTTCGAAGAGGAGCCCTGGCTCAACGCCTTGTCTCTCAGTGGGAATGGCATTTCGAACAGCGAGAGCATCCCATCGAGGATGATGTAACGCCCCAGTCCTAAAATACGTAGGACTAGGAACGTAGACATGCCAGCTATATATACGAAGTACAGGGCCTCGTATGTATACATAGCTGTAAAATGTAGTAATCCAAGACAAACTAAATCTCATCCACAATGAAAAGAAAATAATATAAAAATTAACTCGAATGTTTATGATACACTCGTTGGGCGGAGACAAAGTCCACTACCAACTATCTCAATGAAAGAAATGTACAATAAATCGAGCGATAAAAATGGCAAGACGAACCAAGCGCAATTGTCTTCGAAGGAATGAAGAAGACCACGACCTTGGCTAGGATACCTGTGGAAAACATGAACACACACCTGGGAAAAAATCAGGTCCTCAGACGGACGTAGCAAGATACAAGAAGAACAGGCTAATATGAACTGTTATATAATAAAATAATATATAACTAGACATAAATATGCAAAGGAGATTCTAACCGCCTAATGTACAATTTAGAGGACAACTTTCATGCGCATGGGTAGGATTTTAGGCTATGTGTACGTAACTGGCATCCAGTCATCTGTATCCAGCCGTAACGTCCAAAACGTCAGAGGGTATCTGCAAATATATCGCCACAGTTCCATCCGGAGACTGTGGTTTACCTGTTTGGCTTCCCATACGCACTAGCGACTGTCCTCCCCAATATATCCCACACTGTTCAAGTCATGTCCATGGCTCGTCAGTTTTGTAACTGCTTGAGTCTCTAAAAATCCTAGTCATAGCAGTTACGAATATCTACCGTTACACGACAATAAAGATAGCTAGTCAATAAGTCGTGCCCTAGTAACATGTCTCAAACCGTGTAGTGTGAGTGTCACAGCCAAAGGAGATATAAGGATACCTCCAACAAAAAAGTAGTCCGCTAACACTAAGTCAACATGCATAAAATAAAATAACGACTAATAAAGTCGCTTGTACCCAAGTGTGGCTTGGACGTACAGTTTATAACAAAGGAAACTAACAATATGAAAAAATAAATAATGCAAAAAATAAATAACTTGACAGTTAATTAGCAAGGTATACTTGACTGGTAACGACGCCTGGTGAGCTGCCTGGTGTGGTACAATGAAGGTGGCACAAGATATGGCTTCGACGATACAACTTTGCAAAGGGCCTCCGATGGTGGCACGGACTGGTCCATCAGGTCCAAATGGTCAGACTAGTTAGGGTAGTCATAAGAAGTCTAAGATTCGCGAGGGAATAGGAATAATAGGCTAGTCACGGACTGGAGGATAGTCGGAGGAAGTTAGGTAAATAATATATATAGGATTTTTGAAAATTGATTAAAATCCTTGAAAACCATATTTGCTAGTTTAAATAGTTTTTTTTAGATAATACTAAAATAAAAGAGAACCTGTTTTACTAAAAAGTCTAAATTTGTTAAAAAAAAATTTAAGTAGAAAACTATATTTTATTAGTCAAAATAAATATTCGAGAATCTAGAAAGAAAAAATATATATTTTTTTAAAGTTATAAATTAAATTTGGAAATAATATTTTCAAGTAAGAAAATCTTTTTTTTAGAATACCAATATTATTAAAACTAATAATATGTAAACAATAAAATAATACTCATTATTATCGATTTATTATATCTACAGTATACCCCAAATAAAATAAATGCTATACATATATGTTACAGTTCAATTAGCTATAATTATAATTATAATATAAGCAACAATAATTCTTAGTAATAAAAATTTATACATCCTAATAATAAAAATAATAATAATATAATAAAAATAAAGAAAAATCAGATTTGTCTCTTCCCTTTAAAGATTAGGGAGACAGAGAGAGAAGGATTTAAAGAATTGGGAGACAGAGAGAGAAGGGGACGGGAATGATGGGGGAAGGGACGAGAGCGGAGCGGCGGAGGGGCTTGGGTCGCGGCGGAGGGTCGGTGAGAGATCGAGGGGAAGAGAGGGAAGCGGGAGGCAGATGGTCGGGCGCGGCGCTGGGGAGGTGGTGGCGGCGCGGATCGGGGGTTTCGCCCGCGGGCGGTCGGATCTAGGGATGACGGCTGGAGAAGATGGGCCGGGCGGAGCGGGGATGGAGCCGCCGGCGACGCTGTCAGGAGTCGGAGGCTCGCTGAGGGTTTCGGCAGCAAGTTTGACGACTGGAGCGGGGCGCTCGAGGATCATCGCTCGGAGGTCAGCGGCGGAGGTACGGTGGTGGCAGGGGTGTTTGTTTGTTTTTATTTATTTATTATTTTTTAGTTTTCCTTGGTCGACTGTGTTTTGGGTCGCCGGCCTTGGAGCCGGGGAGTTACGTCGGTGGGTGGCAGGCCGGATTTTTGGGGCGACAGTGGTGGTGGTTTTGGTTGTCGGGGGTGATGAACGGCTGGGTAGGTGTTGGTGTTGGTCAGGTCGGGGACAGGGCTGGTTACTGGGTCGGGACGGGGAGGATGGCTCCAGACGAGGAGGGGCTGGTGGCGACTACGGGTCGTGGTGGCGGGGCATAGGGATGGTGTTGGTGAAACGGCGACGTGGAGCGGGTGTGTGGCAGTGAGGGAACGGGGAGGAGGCAGGGAACGAGACGGTGAAGGCGATGGCTATGGATAGGCTAGGAGTAGGATTTAGAGTTTATTGTTTGTCATGTCGGGATTGTTGACACGACGAGGAATATGTATTTGTAAAAATTGGAATAAGAATTTGGACGGGAAGGGGGAACATGGACACGATGCACTCACATGGGTGCTGGAAATATTTGTGGAGCAATTATGGCTTGTGGAGTAATAATGGAGGAGTACCTGCCTATTTATAGGACGTGGGAATTTCCATTTGGATAGGATTAGGAAAAGATTCAATCCCCAATAGATAATTGCTACTAATAAATTTAAATCTAAATTCAAATCTAATTTCCAATAAAAATCCAATTTAAACCCAATTAAATCTAATTAAATTTTTTAGTTTAAAATTAGATAAGGTAAATCAAATTTCAACATATAGATATTATTTTAACTATTTAAATAAATTCATAGAATCAAATCAAGATGTAAATTGCCATAATAATTCAAAAATGCATTTTCCAAAATACCTATAATAATAATTTCGAAAATAATAAATATTTAAATATCTTTTTGAATAATAAATATTAATTTTAATAAACTTCGAAATTTCATTTTTATTTAAAAGAGACAAATAAATAATTACGAAATATATGTATGCACAATAATGCATACATGCTTTTCCTAGTATACAATAAAAATATTAATTATTCTTAATAATTGTGAAAATGAAGGCTTTTAGTAAATAAAATAACCACTTGGTAATGATAGTAATTATTGCATATATTATTTTGAAAATAAAATAAAATATTTTTCTAAAATATGTACGCTCGCACATATTCGTACTCGTCGAGCAAATTCGAAAAACGAACTTCCGCACACGACGTACAATACGACTACGTGACATACAATACAAAATTTTAAATCAGAACCAAATTTAATAAAAATTATTAGAAATTTAGGGGTTTTACATCCTACCCAACTTACAAGAATTTCGTCCTCGAAATTAAGAATAAGTAGGGGGTGAGAAGATACAAGGGTACGATCAAATCGTTGGACGAGACAAGAAAACAATATCTAACACAAACATGCATTAGGAAAATCGTGATTTAGATAAATACGAAATAATGCACGGATATGGTAATGGATGAGGCGCTAGCTAATGCAAGATAGAGAGGATTTAAGGGTTAGGTA
>JANAVB010012425.1:0-47886 GCA_029216955.1 Iris pallida
TTTTTCTAACTTCTTCTAATTTCCTTCTCCTCTAACTCTTTCTAATTCCTACTTCTTCTAACTTCTTTTCTTCTACTCTCTTCTATCCTTCTTCTTTCTATCTAACTCTCAATTTCTATCTATATATACATATACATATCTATATATATCTATATAATAATATATTATATATATATATATATATATATATATTATATATATATATATATATATATACCATATAAACATATATAGGGGATACGTAGGCTAAAGGAGCTAGGGGGGTTTACTGCCACTGCAGCTGCTGTCATTGCAGCTGCTGCTGCTGTGGCTTTACTGCCACTGCTACTGCTGTTAGCAGCTGCTGTTTCATCTTCTTCTTCTTCTCTCTACTCTTCTCTCCTATATATATATATATATATATATATATATATATATATATATATATATATAGTTACCTAGATATCTTTCAATATAATATCTAATATATATATCTATCTATCCCACTATATATATAAACACATACACATCTATATGCAATTACACACACACACACACATATCTATATATATATATATATTAACCACATACACACAACGTCTCTATATATTATATAAATATATTATATATATATATATATATATAGATATCTATATATAATATATAATACATGCACATACACCCTCCACACACCACACACCACACTCCCTACCACTCTCACACACACCACCATCTCTACATACACAAATACACATATATAAAATACATACACACATATAAATATACATATATATACCCTCTAATTTGAAAACCCCAAATAAATCCTTAATCTAGATTTTTGGAAACCTAATAATTTATGGGCAAAGTGTGGAGAATCCTATTCTCTACAATTATTGTGAAGGCATTAATGGAGAAGAGTAATAAATGAGAAATTTATGAACATACCTAGGTTAGGTTTGCTGAGGAAGAAGCTTTGGAAGGAGATTGAATTTGAGAGAGAGAGAGGGTTTACTTAATGAAGAAGAAAAGGGGGGAGCTCTACTCTTGGCCGGCCAAGTGTGGCTAATGGGTTTGGGTTGGGGATCCCTAAGCCCCCAACCCATTAGGCTTAGTTTGGTTCTAATTGATTCGGTTTGGTTCGGTTCGTTTCGGTTTAACTCGAACTAATTAAATTAGCCTCTAAAATGACTAATTAAGCCATGGAAGGGTTTATGGTTTCTAACCTAATATATGGTATGTGGGCCAAGTCCAGCTAATAATGTGGGTCCCACTAGGGTCCAGGCTACCCGGTCTCCAATTTAAGTCCGAATTGGATAAAATCCAAATCAAACCAAATAAATCCCAAAAAATCACATAAATAAATAAAAATTCCTAAAAATTATAAATTTAAAAAATGACAAAAATATCCCTAATTTGAAAACTGGGGGTGACAGGTTGTCAGGTTCTAGACAATGCACTTGAAAATAACTTTACCTCCACGTCATCAATTATGAATAAAATTATTTACAAAGAAAGAAAGGAGGGAAGAAGTTGTCGTGGAAGTTGAAAAAGTAGATTTTTTGTCTTCTCAATATTTTTTGCATTGGAGGAGGTTTTTCTACTTTATTGTCTTGTGTGAATATATTTTTACCATCTCGAAAAGACATTGTCATGTGCCTCATGCCACATAGGAATACATTACATTACAAGACATTAGGGTTGGAGATGCTCTTAAGGAGGAGTCGAATAGGATGCATGTGAAACGCTTTATTGGATAGTTATATCTTAAATGCTTTTATCTTAACCTCTAATACCTTAATATCTCCAGAGAAGTAAACTGTGTTTTTTATCTGCAAAATCTAATTCAATTTTGTTTATAGTCTAATCCAAATTACTGTTTTATAAGATTTGTGTTATAAATGTAAAGGAGTAGATAGCGTCAATTTTTTTTTTCATCCAGAGAATGTTGCTGTCTGATTGCAAGCTGTGTTTGAAGTCTAGGCCAAGACCCAGAGGATGTTGGCAAGATCTCATTTCACAAAGGAGATCCAGAGAACGAAGAGGGTTGGAATTGGGTTCATCTCACCCGAGACCCTTGTTAGCAATCACCCGAATAAAACTAGTATTATACGTGAATTTTTTTCGTATCTTTCATAAACGTATAATACTTGCATACTTTTGACATATTTCAAATTAGTACGTAAATTTTAAGCATGCGAAGTTTTAAACGTATTTCGTATAAATATTTAAAAATTTGGCACAAAAAACGTGGTGAAAACCTGTTTAATTAACCAAATTTGACAACATATTTAAGAATGTGAAGTTTCTAACCTCAATATTTTTTTTTTCGAATATTTGACCAAATTTTTGAACGTATTTTATTTCAATGATCCGATTCATACTTGTACTTTTGCCGTCCCGAATTTTTTATGTTTGCCGAATTGCTAACAAGGCCCGAGATTCGCAGCTGGCATTTCTATTTGTTGCTCTCAAGGGCTGATTGTGGGTTTTTATTCTCTTCTTTCCCTTCTATGTAACTGAAAGGACTAAAGCTCATACGTTCATTTCTTTTAAGTGCAGCTTCTTCAGTGGACATTGCTGGTTAATAAGATGAAGGATAGTGCGTCACTTATTGTGTGCAAGTTGAAGAACAATCTCCGGTGGAAAGTTGAAACACATCTGCTGGCCTTTGATGTTGTTACTTGCATGTTACTTACATGAGTGAAGTGTTTAGTGTTTGAAGAACTGTGAGACTGTTTCTTTGAATCTGTGGAGGCTTATAAACCCAAACTACAATCAGTGAAACATCTAACAGTGAGCAGGAGGTTCAGGTCAAGTACAAAAACTTCCGGAGCAAAATTTCAGATATCACTAAAGATATTTGCCATTGATGAGTTCTGTACTGAAGACTAATAAATTGACAATGCAACAGTAACAAACAGAGGCTTGATGATTACAAGTGCAAGTGCCACACAAATTCCATGTTAGGCTTTACTTGAACTATACCAGATTACTACATCAATGATCCAGCATCGGCCAGTGTATGGATGATCATGATATGATGGTACTGCATGGAAAAATTACATTGGAAAAGAAAGTTCAACCTTGCAATAAGAAGGTTATTGTTTAGTTTAATACATGTTCCTACAAAAGTGTACTCCCAGAAGAGTTTTCGTGATATCCAACCACCTTAATAGTCCTTCCTCTGTTAAAACTCGTCTTTCAAAACGGAAGAAAGTAGCTTGCATCAAAGTTAGCAGTCTCTTGTAGAGGGAACTCAGGAAACTGCTGGCGCAATGCAGACTGACAATGAACCTGAGAAAGAGCTTAAGATCTGAATTGCACTGCAAAAGAATATAGAGGAGAAAGACGAGAACAGGTCTGAAGAGTTAAAATTAATAATGGAGGTCAAATTCTTTTTTCTCGTGTTGGCTAAGGATAAGACTTGGGCTAGTAACCAGATCCTTCCGTGGCAGAAACAAAAATGAACCATCCCACTAAAATTACAGGATAAACTTGCTAATGAAGTGCATGTAACATGTTGGTATCAAATAAGAGAATGTAGTGTACTCACTGAACAAACAGAACTGTGTTGCTAAACTACTCGAGTTTAATATCAGTCCTATCGGGCAGTGGTCACTACCAACAACTTCAGGAAGAATATATGATCATGAACTTTATCTGCTATATCGACTCCGAGACGAGAAAGTAATCTAATCGCCAACCTGTGACATCACCAATGAGGTCAAACATTGAACAAAAAGGTAATAGAATTCACAAATTCCTAATGAAATTCAAATAAACAGGTCATAAGATCAGGTTTTTTGACTAACCATTGTGGATTAAAATTAGCGTAATGCTAGGGGACAACAAAATCTGACCACATGATGTGGCAGCCTATGTGTCGATCATGTGTGGACCACCATATTAATGTTATCACACACGTGCCACATCACGTGGGCAACAAAATGTAGTCAGATTTTGGTGGCCCTTTCGCATAATTGTTAAAATTATACCAAGCTTGACAGCTGACTACTTTCTTTCCACCATTAATTACTTTCACTGTAATTTAGGATTACTATGCCACAAACTACAAAATACTATTACTCGTAACTTATCTACTCAAGGTCTATTGTGTGTTGTTTCATTAACATGAAAGGAACAATACAGTGACCATGTCAACTCTATCACCCGACAAAAACCACTGCAGCAATAAATAATAAATAAGTTTACAAGAGCAAAGTTATTACAGGAACAGGAAAACACTGAGGATTTTGACACTATAAAGATTTATTCATTGTCAGATGAAAAGTAACCCATAATTCATCTAAAATTACTGATATTCATACTAATATTGAACAACATAGGTTCCTAATATCACATCACTTGACCATCATATGCAGAGACTTTTAGTGAATAATTGATCTAAATTAGAAAGCTTTCCCTAGCAGTCATTGCAAAAGGAATTATTTTTGTGATGAATCCAACATTTCAACTAAAATAGGCTGAACTATCTACAGATATATTTCAAATGTTAAAATAAATGTAAGGTAGTGACATAATTTATCTCTATTACAAAATTTTCCTAGATGCCGTGACTGCAAATGTTTCTGCTAGAAAAAAGACTGTCCATTAATTTCAATAACACCTCAAAGAGAAACAAGTTAACAAAAAAGATTTGATAAAAGCAACTTTCGAAAAGGATATTTGTGCAGGGAAAGCTTACATTACTATAATCCATGTACTATTTTGATACTGTATGCGGTCATTACTAAACTTGATATGGATACAATGAAGTCCATGTGAAATCTGAGTTACCTTTGTTTGTTTTGCGTCCACCATGCCGATAGCCCCAATAGGTATATCCCACTACACCAGGGTGTTGTTTCCTAAAGGTATCGACAAAACCTCTAGATAGAAAGTTCGTCTCGAACGATTCCCTTTCTTCGATCGTAAATCCAGCACTTCTCTTGTTTCCCTATAAATAAGATTTCACCAAGAGACTACCATCATCAGAATATACAATCATCAATAGAAGTCCGTAACAACACCCAAAGGATGATTTTAAGGTTTCTAAACCAAACACGTTTAAGAAAGCACGCATATGCACGGATACTACATGCATGGACACAAATAAATTGTATTGCCAACTGAGGAAGTCAGCAGTAACCTGATCCTGTTATGCTCTGAGAATGACTGGTATAACAAATTAGATTAGCAAACTCAAGTTGATCCTGAATGTTAAGTACCAAGCGGAATGTTGATACAACAGAAGTCCAAAGCAGATATGCGGACTCTTAGAATGGAAGAGCAACCAAGATTAGTGTTCCAGCATTCCATAAAGACAAGCCCCCATTTTCTAGACAATCGAGAAAAAACAAGGTCGTTGAATAAGGGTCGGTGGAATGGGTGATGCTACAGAAAATCAAGTGCTCTTACGGAGTAACACGTAGAATTATTTCCAAGTGAGATGACATGGAAAGTTCATAACGAACATCCTGAATCTATTGCAGAGAGAATGCACAGTCAAAACACAAGCAACACAATAAGGCCTTTTGAAGAAAAATAAATAAAAGGAAAGACTTGGTAGATTTGGGAGGAAAAGACCCAACATAAATCATCGTATACAGCTGTTCTAAAATATAAAAACATAAGATATGACAATGTGCATCATTTGTGAATTCCTTACCGCAGGATTATAGATGTCGATCTCCTGATGAGCACAGTTCAAATCACCAGTTAAGATTACAGGCTTTGATTTTTCCAGTTCCTAAAAGGATAGCCAAACAACTATTAACACTTTGCTTACAAAAGGTACCCCAGCGAATTGTCTTTTTCTGTGCATAGTGATGAAAAAGCGTCAAGGATTCCATTCGAAGTTCAGCTCTTAAAATATAATCTAAAAGTTGCAATCACTTTCAATAGTGTTATCCACACAATGCTTACTCTGGATAGATCTGTAAGTACAACCTTACAAAAAGCCAATGCCGATATCATAGACACCTTACAGAATGCTAAATAACATGTAATCACCAATTTCTAT
The DNA here is from genome assembly GCA_029216955.1 of Iris pallida. Taxonomy (NCBI): domain Eukaryota; kingdom Viridiplantae; phylum Streptophyta; class Magnoliopsida; order Asparagales; family Iridaceae; genus Iris; species Iris pallida. The sequence goes on from JANAVB010012425.1 coordinate 6,002, forward strand.
GATAAAAAAATTTAAAAAAAAAAGCAAGACTAGAAGCTAGAAGTGCCTTGTTCAGGAAAATAACGAACAAATAGATTCACAAAATTCTCAATGCACACAAAACACAGGAAAAAGGTCCTGTTATTGCTAGGTTGCTCTTGAGAATTATAATACGTGGGCTTTCAAACAACTAACCTAGGATTTAACATCAAAAATTCCCAAGGTTCATGACTTACTTCCAACAGGAACTGAATTCATCAATTCCTACAAAAGTATGAGATTACCTAATTCATTGCCTCATTGTTTTCAACTTAACCCTCATAAGATAAAACCTATTCTTTACATCCAAAAGAACAAAGTAAACCTGAAGTTCCATAAATCAGGCATAGGATCCGTCGAAACTTCTTCTGAAGAACCCAAGTTCAAACTTACAAGATATAGGATCATGATGGTCTCCGACTCTCCTTTTCCAGAATCCATAGATGATTACGGCATGAACGTTTATAGCATTTACATATAAACATAAATAACATCTCTACTGTATCCAACATTTACTAAATCATGTACTGAACAGTATCATTTCAGAAACTAACTTTCAGTAATTGGAGAATGCCTAAACAAATCATAATGTCAAATGGTGCACCTGAGCAAAACATGTGTGCTTGAGGTGGTGTAGATTTATTCCGATGCTTGTTGTTTCTTCTTAAATCTCTAATACGGTAAAAATATACGAGACTTGTATGAGTTCTATCCCATATATGCCATCCAGACTATGAGCCATTTTCAGTGACAAGTGGAATACCACTGGGTAAGCACTTAATCCAACAAAAATTCTCTGAAAAGTTGTGAAATCATTCATCCTGATGACCTCAATATAGTAAGTATAGAACAAATGATACTAACAGACAAACTTCTCCAGCATCAGATAAGAGTATTTACAGCTATGTACAAACATGAATATACGCCAAATGCAATAGTAGATCATATATACCACACTTACTTTCATGTAATTGCTCAGAGATGGATCCCATTCCTGAACTCTGTAAGTCTAACATAAACATACACTAAATTAGATACTTGAAGTTGTTTCATTCTGATAACAAGTATGAATGACCCAAGGACAGAAGGGAAACATAAATCATTACCAATCTTTTCAAACCATCTCCAGAATTAGGCACATATCCACATAATAAGTAGAATTTGTCAAATTCAACGGTTACAAGCCGTCCTTCATCGTCATGGTCTGATATGCCAAGTCCATACTTAACAGAGATTGGTTTTATCTGCTAGGAAAAACTATCAATTGCATCCTAGAACAAGGTAATAACAACTTAAAATAGACCTAATACACTTCTGCAGTGATGTCAAAAAGTAAACACAGAGAACTTTTATGGTTCATACAAATACTTGCCAACATCAGTATGATCAGAAAAATGTCTAAATAAGACAAGATGGTAGCAACAGAAAAGGGTTATATTATATCACAACACATTAAACGAGCAGGGATAGCAGCCAGAAGAAAATCAATGCCAAGTTCCATTTTAAGAAGACTATTATATGGACTATGGAGAAATCTGGGTGTAAATTATGGCCAAGCTCAAATCACATTATCTCCCAACCAATCCTCATATTTCTAGTTTCTTAGATGTAACTTACAATGCTAATGGTGTCTGTTGCGGGATTTAATGTTGAACAGTGGACAGTCGACTGCCCATCAACTGTCAAGTCAATTAAGTTTCTGATCTGAGCAAGTAACGCATTGCATAGTTACTGGTTATATATATAACCTAATTGTTTTCCTTATCTTTCTCTTTTCTAGCTTCTGTTAATCTCAAAATTGGCAAGGTATCACATTATCAAGACCTGGTGTTCATTTAGGTCTTGAAATCATCTAAACTTTAAGTCTATTTACATGAATTCCTCTTCCATTCGTCCTGTTTTCCAATCTAATTTAAGTTTTGAGAATCCACAGTTTCTCATTCTTTCTTCGAGGATCTAAATTCACGGTATGCTGTGCAGTATGTTCGTGATGTGTTCATGAGTGTTCTCATTCGTTTGTAGTTGCCCGCCTACGATCTTCGAACTTGTCATGCGTACACCCGAGATGATAAGAAGGTTGTTTGTTGCACATAAGATGTTTGTTTACATTCAGCTGATTTCGTATGGTGTCTACCAGACTTAATGGTACAATTATGCAAGATGAGTATTTTTCGTAGAGACTTTCTTATTAGGAAAGAGAAAGCTCCACACCAATGAAGAACCCTCATGCGTCTACTGATCCGAAATATGAAGATTGTAGATCTGTAGATGCTTAGATCCGAATATGGTTACATAATAGCATGTAGCAGAAAGTTGCAATGTGGTTGCCCACATGGAAACTGGTTTGGACCAAATCAAAAATACTTATTCTGGCACGAGATGAAAATTGTTATGCCTCATTTTCTCACCTTTGTCAATGGGAGTGTTATTCCTTTTACCTCTTTGGCTTTGTGTATCATAGAGATGAATACAATCCCCTATAGCAAATTGTATCATCTTACCTCTTTGTCTACTTTCTTTATTGTCTTAGGGAACTTCAAGGGTGCTCCTTGGTTGCATGATCTTAAAATACTACTCATAGGGCAGGTATACCAGTCCGCCAACTGACCATCTAGGTATGATGGCACTTTCCTCACATGCTCATATCTATCCAAAGAGGAATTTGGCATCAACATTCAGGGTTGACTCCAGGTCGACAACCAGTCAAAACTTTGTCAATTCTTTTAGGGAGCCTCCAGGTCGACAACCAGTCAAAAGCTTTGTCAATTCTTTTAGGGAGCTTTCTTATGTTCCATGGTTGATTTTGTTTATATTGGAGAAACCTTGAATGATGATTACGAATTACGATGATGATGCCACAATAGTTGAAATATAGGGAATAAGCCATAAACATATAGAAATTGACTTTGTTCTGGGAAAAGGATTAGCATACCCGTGATATAATAGCAGTGCCAGAATAACCAAGCTTTGAAACACTGCATGTCCAGAAGCTATTATCATAACCCTCTATCAGACACTCCTTAATCTCTTCTACATCCTTCTCCTGTTCCCGAGTTTATGACAGATCATGATGAGATTAAAAAAATCACAAGGAGCAAAACTAAAATACCCTTTTGTCTCAAAACAGGCAAAGCTCAAGATTCTCTATAACTTCTACATGCAAAAAGAAAGATATATATACCTAAGAAATAGAAGAGGTAATTACCTGAATTTTTGTCTCTTGCAAACAGTACATCAAAATCCTCCTTTTGTGCTAATTGAAGGGCGGAGAAACTCTCCAGCTTGAGTAAAGCCCTCAAGCCATTGACGTTCCAAGACATAAGCTTCACAAAATTAGTATCCCTAGTCAATGGTGGTGGCCTCATTTTGTTAGGAATATATGGTATCCATTCTGCCTGAGGTTTCTTGTGCGCAAGAACAGTCCATGGTTCAGGAACTTCCCCAAGAATACCATTCGTCTTCTCCTCTTGTATTATTGAGGAAACCTTTTTGCCTACTCGAGCCCTTTTTTTGCCTACAACCAGAAATTCATGGCATTGCACCATTTGTTATCTTCACCAAACTAATAAACATGATTCATAATTGATACATCAGAAATGAACTTACTGACAACTTCTTCCATGATGCTAGAAAGCTTTTCTTCTTCCACAATAGTTTTAGATTCATCTTCGAGTATTGTGCACACAGTAGTCCCTTGTTTTCTTCTACTCTTCTCCTTCTTTCCAGAAACATCACTCCTAGGATCTTCTGCCTCCACTGCCGAGGGTGTTCCATTGCTTGCTGATACATCTTATATTATTGGAATAACTTAATATCTAGCAGATTTGCTTTGAGAGTCAACAATAGCATAAACAATAATAGACCCATACCAGTTTTAGAAGAGAAACGCTTCAAGCTCAAAATCAGAACCTTTTTACTTCCTCGAGTGGAGACCCACACTCCTTGAAAATTGTTGATAACCATACAACAACAGGAAAATCAATCAAAACTGTATAAAGGGAGTAGTGAAAAATAAATCAAAACTACCTCACCTTGTCATCTCCCTAAGTTCTTTTACTGTCATTGAATCCCTATTTAGGTCACCCCTAATTGCCTCAATACCAGCATAACTTTCCGTTACATCCTCCTATAAGCAAAGAACCATTGTCAATATCAAATAAAAGCTGTTCAACTAACTAGAGATGATGCCACAATTTTACTTCAATTACACTGCTCTCAGATTGTTCTCTGTTCTGTACAGGATCCTTCAGCATTTTTTCTTTCTGTCTGCTCGATGCTTGAGAGACAGATGAGTGTAATTTGGTAGCACGCATCTCAGAGACCGTTCCTTTCAATCTTGGATATACAATGCTCTAACTTGGAGTCTCTCAGTGGAAAAGCACTACTACAATATAAGATTAAAATATAGAGTACGTCAGCTATCTCAAAAGGCAAAGAAAATTCCAAGTCCTTTTCTATATAATACTTTGAACCTAATCAACTATGAAATAAAATACATTGGCAGGAAATAAACATTTTCAAAATAATTGCCTAATGGAAAGAATACTATTTTCTCAGTAGGATTTGGAGTTTTGAATACAGGAGTCCTCATTATATATACAAATCAAACTTAACAACCAAAACTGAAAGAAAGGGGAAAAATTAATGCATTCCCATCACAATATGCAACATAAGAAACTGAAGTGAAGGAAAGAAAGTTATGCAAAAGGAGGATGAAATTAATCATTCTCATTTTCTACTAGATGACTGGGATGTATACTTTTGGGCAATGTATAAAAGTCCTTTGAGTAGAAATTATTTGTGAAACTAAAGAAGATGCTAGTTAAGTTTATAAAATAGTTGAGTATTCCTTAAAGCCTATGTCAATTGGTGGTCCTTATTTTCGCTCCCAGCTACTCATACACATAACATGATATGAAACACACTCCAATACAGTAGGACACACCAAAATCGTTATCCTCTTTGTGTCGTCGTGTCCATATTTTGTTGTATCCGTGACCGTGCACTAACTACGTATAAAATAAGTAAAAGAGAGGTTCTTTCATCTTGTGCATGGTGTAAATTAAACCCTTTCAAAAATTAATTTAGTCTCATTGTCAGACTGGAGCTCGTTTATTCTTCCGTATCGGAAAATAGAGGCCAAGCTGTCAAACTCCTTTATTTTTGTCAATAAAAGTCGCTAAACCACTTTGTTACATAAAAATGACAGCAAATCAAATACTTATGATGCAAAAAAATCAACTTTATTACAAAAAAATAAATATAATAATTTTGTCATACACGCAATGCAACACAACATACCTAAAAGCCATAATTAGTAACACATTTAGCAAGGTACGAATGATATATGATAATAGTATAAAAGAAAGGTTCTGATTACTCTAAGAATGCATCATTTCACACTCCAGTTCAAATCTCATAACTCCAAAATAAACCTAACTCCATTTTATCAACGTTTGCTCCCAAACTAGGCCTTAAAGTTTCAAATTGAGCTTCCAACAACCTCATCAATTAACCGCGAATACGTACGCAACAAAAGAGGACAAATTAGGGTTTATCGCTTGATTTTCTATCGATCGATTGAAAATTACGAAAAAATACGGTTGATAAGAGGCTTTGTAGGTATTTACCGATTAAAAGACAGAGAATGTTATAAAAAATACAATCTTTAAACAAGTAAGAATGAAAGGAAAAAAAAAAAAAAAAACCTAACCCTAAAATTCGATGAGAGAGAGAGAGAGTACGTTAAGCAAAGAAGGAGGCGCGGAGCACCAGCATCGCCCAGACGAACGCCCCCGGGAAAAAGCAAAACAATAGTGTTCGTGTGGCAACGTTTATGATTTTTTTTTAATTATTTCCTAAGGATCTGCTCGGCAATTGTAGGAGTAGCGGTTATAAAGTGTTTTTAGAGTACCGTTATGAGCGGTTATGAGGGGTCCGATTTTGAATGGTTTTTAAGTAGCGGCTTTTAAACCAGTCCAATCCATGCTTGGTAATTCACTAACAAGCGATTCTGAAATTTTTTTACACGAATAAATTAAATAGGGAAGGGTATCAGTAGTTATAATTATATATATTTTTGTGAGGATATAAATGGAATAAAAAAGAGTCGTTCAAAATTCATCGATTTGAGGTGTTTATAAAGCCACCCAAAAGTACATTACACCAGTTTTGGAAGGTTTTTGAGCCGACCAAAACCGGTGCCTCAAAAAAATTAACAAACAGGGGTTTTCATAAACGATCGGTTTAAAAACACCCCAAATCGGTGAAAACCCGTTACCAAACATACCCTAAACGCTCACTTCCCCTGACATGTGGGTCCTATTGTGGTTCTGAGGTGCAACATGTTCCCATCCTGGCCCACAGGTCAGTTTCTTTTTTCGTCATGCGGGTTTTGTGGATGGAGTCAATAAAAGTTCCCGTCACACTCAAGGATATATCCAAGGACGCGAAGGTTGCATCAAATGATTACGTTTCGATTTGTTGGAGGGACTTGGATTTTTTTTTTTTTTAATTCTAAATTTTCATATTTTACTTTCAGGCCTCGTTTGGTTCACGCAAAGGAAATTCATTTTCTTGTAGTTTTTATGGATATAGAAAAGTAAGATTCCTGTCACATTTTTTTCCCGTTGTTTGGTTGGTGCAGAAAAAGAAAACAAAAATATAACAATGTTCCAATAATATTTTTACATTTTAAAATAAAAATAATATTATGAAAATAACATTAATTGTAAATAAACAATGATCATGGTTACTTTTGTCATAATTTTTGTAATAAATGTTGGAAAAGGAGGAAAAAAAAATCAATCTCATAGATCATGAGTGGAACCATATTTCCTCCAATTTTTCTCCTTATCAGGAAATTGATTCCCAAATTTGTGGCTACCAAACAAAGGAAAGAAACAACTTTCCTTTCCTGGTTCCTTAAATCCGTGAACCAAAGGAGGCCCAGAGTATCTATTGTGAGTTTAAAAATAGTTGCCACATAGGAATGACAACATGGCAGACATGTCAACGACAATATGAAGTTGGTTGTCTAGATCTAACAATGCACTTCATAATAACTTTATCTCTACATCATCTCTACATCATCAATTATGAATACAAATATTTATAATAATAGAAAGAAAGAATAGAGAAGTTGTCTTGGATGTTTGAAAAAAATACTTTTTATTATCTTCTCAATAGTTTTGCATTTGGGAAGACTTTTATATCTCATGACTTTTGTGAATATAATATTGCCACCTAAGAAAGACATTGTCTTGTGTCTCATGTCACCTAAGACTCACAACACATAACAAGACAATATGGTTGGAGATGCTCTTAAAACATATTATTATGTTAGGACAGTTCAGATTTTTATAATTTATATTCAGAACATTTCTAATTTTACTTTTGGCTACCACCCCCTCAAAATCATTCCAAAATTATTCATTCCAAATTTATATTCTCTCTCTCCTCAAATTTCCAAACTCTTTCTCTCCAACTGCTCCAATTCTAGGCAATGCCTAAATTAGTTAGATAAACAGTTTTAGATCTAATTTAGGGTTGATGTACGAACTTGGCACTTCAAATCTTACTTTGAACAGTCAATTACTTAAGGACAATCAATTTTTTTGCAATTTTTACTCAGAAGAGCTCCAAATTTATTTGGACTGTCCAAACCCTCGCCCTCCCCCCCCCCCCCCCCCCCCCCCCCCCCCCCCCCCCCACCCACCCACCACACACACACACACCACACACACACAAAAAAAATTCCAAAACCCTTCATTCAAAATTTTTGTTCTCTCTTCAAATTTTCAAACCCCTTTCTCTCCAACTCATCCAATTCCAATCAATGCCTAAATATATTAAATAATAGTTTTAGAACTAATTTTGGATTGATATACAAACTTTCGTAGCATAAAAATTAAATTTAAGGTTTAAAAAAATCGAACAGAGTCTACAGTCGAACTTCAAACCAACGTGACTATATGCAAATGCTAGAGTCCTATAGAATATCTAGGAACGTAGAATTTTCAAACAGTCCTATACTATCTGTAGGATTGTAAAAATTTCTACAATACTTAATTATTTGCAAAAAAAATGTTAATTAAAATGTTCAATCCTATGACCACCGAAGAAGTAGCTTCATTTCCTTCGCAGGGTCAGGATAGGGAAACCTATCCATTAAGTTAGTTACGATGCCAAAATTACAGAATTACCCTCTGTAGCTGATACTGGATCGGATCAGTGACCCGACCCGATAAATAGTTATCGGATCTGAATATTTTCGGATCCAAACCCGATTTGCCTCATCGAAAGCCGCAAAAGTGCCCCCTTGTCCATCCCCCCCTCTTCTCCTTCCTCTCTCCATCAATGGCGGACGATGCTCCTATTTAATTTATATCTCTTCCTTCCTTCTAAAATTACGTCTTTCTAGAGAATCTTTATGATCGAATATTGAATGAAAGATCGAAACTCTGTGCTATTAAAAAAACCCTATTTGAAAATTAGGGGTTTGCTACAGAGTCTTTGCTGTTCTTATGATCGAATATTGAACGAAAGATTGAAACTCTGTGGTAAATAAACCCTATATTTGAAATTTAGTGTTTTATAGTGTTTACTGCTCTTATGATCCAATATTGAATGTAAGATTAAATTGTGTTATAATAAATCCTGTATTTGAAATTTACTGTTCTTATGATTGATTATCCCATGAAAGATTGGAACTTTGTGCTATAATAAACCCTATTTGAAAATTTCAGCTGTTTCCAAGTAATTCTAGCTTAATATTGTTGAGTTGACGAGAAATATGGATATTGGGGTTCTTGTTAGGATTTTCTCTTTATCAAAGAGCTTCAAGAGTTCACAGTGAACAGTGAAGTTTTGTTGATCTTACTTTTTTTCGCAATTTTGATGACCTTGTGCAGATTTAAGAAAATCGTTGGAGAAATTGAAAGTCGAGATGATTTCTCCCATGTCCTCTGACATCGAGAAAAGTGATTTAAAATAGAAACTAATACTTTTACTGTAATTTTTGGCGTAGTACATTTAACATACATTGCTAAAAGGATTGGGAGGAAGACTTATCAACTGTATTTATATATTTTTTTCTTTGACCTTTTTATTTATAGTTTAATTCCTTATTTCCTTGGTAGCAAAGCGTTGAGATTTATAATTGTATATAAGTCCATGTCAAAATGGGTTGGAAATTGAGCAAAACTCGAACTTGAGATTGCACAACAGGATAATCGACAATGTTTTTTTATGCCCGAGTAGAAACTTGCTGGCGCCCCTTGTTGGAGTGGTACAATATTCTGGTCAGAGCGACTGTAAATTAATGGCAACATACTGATTTGGTGATTCAAATTAGCCATTTTGGTCATGCCGTTTAAGCTTATGTCGCTGAGAAAACCTTCAAATTTCCTAAACCATAGGAGGTTTAGATCTTCAGGTATATCTTAATTTTTATAAGGTTAGTCATTTATGACCATCCCTGTCCTGGCTATTACACCAAAAAAAACCATTTAATTTTTGTTGGACTGGGTCAAAGTCAAACTCACACCCACTCCTCCCCTCCTTTACCAGTAATACCATTGGACCACCCCATCGGTGGTTATACCATAACTTAATAGCCCATAAAAACAATATTCACCTTTGAGGTAGAAATGTAAGCCAAAGCAACAAATGAAATCACAAGCCTCTCAAGGCTAGTGACATTAATCAATTAAACATGTATGGGTGAAAACTTCTTTTTGCTTATTTTATATTGCAGACACTCCTTCCATGTTCTCATGAAAAACAGTATAACCATTGTCCAATTTCTCAGATGATTCCCTTGACTTCTGGTGTGAAGATGATGTTACAGATGATGCCTTTGGTGAATCATCTGCATTAAATAGGGAGTGGAACCGAAGACATGAGCAGTTTCATTCAGTATCCTTACAAAAAAAAGTTGGAAACTTTGTGTATCTGCCTGTTTTTACAATTTCATGAGAATATCTTGAAACAATGTTTATTGGATTTCTTGACAATTTTTGGGCTGGCTATCGTGAAGGCATTACAGCAGGCAAGGAAGCTTCTGCACAGGAGGGTTTTAATGTTGGCTTTAAGCAGTCTGTACAGGTCGGTTGCAACTGGGGTCTGGTTAGGGGCATTACCAGGTATATGGTTTATTTTAAGTGATTTCTTTACATACACAAATATATGAGTTGGATGTTGACGTATATCCCATGCATACTAATTGTCTTTGTCTTTGTGTTATAATACACTCAATGCAGTGCTTTCGCTAATCTGCCCGACCACCTGAAAGAAAGGTTGGCAGGAAAGCTAGAGAATAAAGATAAACTTCAGAATTTGTGTGGCTCTGTTCAGTCAATTTCCACAACTGATGCGCTCAAAATGTACCACAATAGTATCCAACGTACTGAAGCTACACAAAATCATTCAGAAATAATTCTCAGACACAAGATTCCAGCTCCAGTCAATTGGATAGCCTTTATAATGAGCTTATTTCCCTGCTACATAATTCACAAGAAATTAATGTCACTGTGAAGTCAGGCCAAGAGGCCTTGTGATAGCCTTCTTCTGGCAGGCAAATTTTTTTTATGATTGACCTGCTCATCCATGTGCTATTGTAAGTAAATACTCGTGTCATTGCATTATTATGTAAAGATGATATAATCTGCTATCTTTCACGAGTGTCGTTTCTATAGTTATTACTTTCACTTGTGTAAATATCAAGTTTCTTATCAGCTGTTTATTTATAAAACCTCGTTTTTGTGCAAGTGGCATCTTGACTAGGTTCTGAGTTATGGATTCTCCCTTGTTTATTCGAGCCACTACTAGTCCTATGGCAATGACAAAGCAATTTGTGTATGATTGATATTTGTTTGATTGATTCTTGCTGCTAAAGAAATGTTCTGTGATAAATTACTGTGAGTTAGTAGATTCCTTTCAGAACTGTCTTTGGGCTTAAGGCAGCATCACTGTGCCCTGAGCTGTATATGCATCAGTAGATATCAAACTCGACTTAGCTTTCTATTCAGTTCCACTTAATTCAGGAAGTTGCTGGTAGACTTATTTCTTGGTCTGGTATACCATTGCTTTAACTCCTAATGCGTCAATTTGTTTGATTAGTTGAGTGTTTCTCATCTCTAGTTCTTATTCATTGCCTTTGATTGTGCATGCCATCAATATTTACCAATCCTATTTGAAAGTTTGAAACACTTGAACATGTTTTACTAATCCTATATAGAGTTGATGTCAGGTTGATAGGAAGTTGTGAGAAAGATGGGTCAGTCCTTTGTGGAACTTGCATTTCTTAGAGTTGAAGTCTATACCATCCCTATCTTATTGTTTCTGATAATGAGGACTTACATCAAGTGACAGATTATATAACCTTTTAGTATTCTATATAACATTTGTAGGTACTGTCTTTGAAGACTGTAAATTTCAGTAATACTCTAATGATGTGAAACATGTATATTTGATTCATACTTAGAAGAGGATATATTTTCACAGTTCATATTACTTTTCTACTCATAAGCAATTATTCGTGATCTTATTTGCAACACTTTGACAGCTTCTGCTAAGAGGATTGATGACATGTATTTAGACGATCTAGTGATGATTATGATTTAACTCAAATACGTATTGTAGTCCTCTCTGGTGTTTGAGTATAAAAACTATACTGACTTTGAAGTTTATAAAGATCTAACCAATTGACAGGAACAAGGACAATGAAGATATGCCTTAGTGTCCATAAGGGCCTCTCTAGGCTGAGTTGGCATAGGCCAGAAGCATTATGTCCTGGCTGTTGTTAAGAGTTACTAACAGCATGTTACCCTACCAGACGAGGAGTGACATGCAGTTGGACTGTACTTAATCTGACCTTTTTAACAGTGAAGGATTTTCTTTCAAATTGATTACTTATAGCCCAATTGCCACATGAAGGAAGCTTCAAGTATGAATGAAGTTCAATTACAATGTACACTTTCTGATGCTAAAACTACCATATTTTCTCTCTCCTACTATTTGATATTTCTATACTGTACCCACGCTGAAGTGGATTCCATCTGCTGTGTCATATTTCATTCCTTTGTTTTTTCCCTTTAGGTTTGACATCTGTTATAATTAGGATTGGTAAACATGGTCGCATAATACCTGATTTACATGTTAGTCTACTTAAATATCTTAGTATCCTTTGAGAAATATTACAATTCTTTGAACTTATGACATACCGGTTACAATTATCTGGGAAACTAATACCTTCCCATATTATACTCAAAAGTCTGAGTATCCTTTTGAGACTGATTATTTTGTACTCTACCTGGTATCTGTAAAGATTGAACTACTTGCTTACAACATGTTAGCATTTGCTGATAGCCTGATACCCAAAGCTGACAGCTGAAATTGAATAGACCTTTACACACTTTTGTTGTTTCCACGGTTTAATGTTAAGCTTAAGGAGTTGTCCCTTACATAATTCAACTTAGGAAAATCTTAAGGTCAAACTATTGAAGGTTTATAGTAGCATAACCTAGATTGCTTTCAGTTGATCACAATCTAAATCTCACAATTGAAAATATGGAAGTTTGTTTTTCATTGAGTTCCTATCAGCTATACAAACACAACAGAGATTGGATATTTAGGAAACGTAAAGAATCAGATGAAGCGAACACAAGTAATTATAACTTTGCATGCTGAAGCCACATGCCATCTCTGGATAACAGAGGAATGCTATATATTTGATGAAATAAACTGCATACACCTATGTTCCTTGCAAAGACAAAGTCGTCATTATTTGAATGAGAATATTAGATTAGAAACTTAAAATTATTGTGACCATTTCTGCTGGATAGGTAGAAGACTACTCGTGTATTCCCATCAGCTTTATAAAAGCCAGCAGAGATCATATACTTAGGAAATCTAAAGAGTCACATAAAGAGAAAACAGAATAATTATAAATTAGTATCGTGGAAGCTGCATGTTATCTCTGCATAACAGAAGCATGCTATATCCTTGATGCAATAAATGCATACACCTTTGTTCTTCACAAAGACGGAAATCCTTATTACTTGAATAGAATTGCCTTGGTAACCATATGAGAAGACCATAGGTTAAAACTGTTTGCAACGATATTTGTACATGCAAAAATAATGAATTTCCTATAAAGATTCCTTCTTTTTGACCTGCTCCTTGGGCTAGATTCGTGGACTATCTGCTAATCATGTAGATGGCAAGAATTTGCTGCAAACAAAAACAAAAATGAAATGGGATAAATAGTTGTTGTACATACTTTTATTACGTAGCACGTAACAGTAGCATCACATCTCTTCTTATGCTAGTTATTCATCAACTGCAAGCTTGCACAGTTCTTGGTTGAGCAAAACCTGGTATAGTATGTTGCAGGGTTTTTTCACACATAGGTAGTGGTATAATGGTTTCAAAAGCTTCAACAAGCAGTTGGACTTTCGTCTTGCAAGCTGGAGCCAATCTTTTGACAGCCTGTTGGAGAGCATAGTCTATCATCCACTCCTCTACGGCTCTTCTTTCGTTCATCATCTGATGCCTGAGATCCACGTTCTCTGCTTCCTGTTCTAATTCCTCTGGGAGGAACTGTGGTGCTCGTGGATTGAACTTTGTCATTCCTTTCATATCATGAGTAGATGTTCTTCCTATGGTATGGATTTCTCATATGTTACCTCAGTGCAATCTTCTAGTAAGGGTGTGGATATGCCTCCTTTTGTTTCAGCAGTGTCCTCATGCTGCTCATTTTCCAATCTCTCGTAGTTGTTCTTGGAGCTTTCGTGAAGAAACATAGTAGAAGCAATCAAAAAAATCTGTTTCTAGTTTGATGTCATTAGCCTCATCTGTACCCTGTTGTGCCTCAATTAGTCCTTTAGAAGAGTCAGAAAGTTGGACCTGTGACAAGGAGCTGAAATCTTCTCCCTTTCCATTGACCTCTTCAAAGTTCACTGATGATATTTGTGTCGGGTATTTATCACTTTCAGTAAAACCTTCTTCACTCTCATGGGAGAGTTCTGCATCATTTCCATATTTCTTGATTGTAAAATTACCCCAATCTTCCCCATCAGAATCCATGCCAGAACTTTGAAATGACATTGATGCATTATCTTCACCTTCTTCGAGAGACATCTGTGGTTTGTCTTCCTCTTCCACTTGTTGATCACATTCGACATCCACAATGAGCTTACTATTATGATCATCTTCAGAGCATCCAACTGGACATGATTCATATATCCCTCTGTCATCTCCCCTTACTGAAATGGCATTAAGAGTGACTTCTTTGTCAACTTTCACTCCACTTCTCCCTTCATGTGCTTCAGCACAGATCTCAACAAGAAGTCATTACCTACTTTCTTTTTGGATTTAGACCTGGTACTAAGCTCCTCCTGACTCTTTCCTGGACCTATTTTCTGAAAGAAGCCAGCTTCTTTGGTTTCATATTGCTTTGGTTCTTGAGGAGTTGCCTTCTCTCTGATAAAGTCTTGACCCGAGCCATTAGTTCACGCTTATGATTGTGAAAGGCGCAGTATGTGTAACGGCAGACCTCCACTAGCGATGTTTCCTTGGGCACAGTCTTTTTGGTACTCTGATCCAAAGCCTGTGTGAAGTTTTTTAGACTCGATCAACAAGTAGCAAGTTGATAATAATCCATCAGTATGCTCTTCTTCATGGAAGGCCTAACTAGTTCCAGAGTTTGTCTTTTTAGACTTCTGGTTTCTAGAGCAGAATTTGTGGAAGGAAGACTTACCTGTAACTGATCCTTCCTCGCGTCAAAACTGCTTGTGGGCTTCATGTAGTTTGGCAGTTCATCTGAAACTTCGGCTGTAGACAATTTTCTTTCTTGAGAAGGCTTCTTGAGTTGCACGTAACTGCATTCTGCATGAACCACTTCACGGTTTTCCCTGTCATAGACCTTGATGGACAACTGTCGCTGTAACCCGATTCGAGGCCCTAGGTTGTTGGGATTTTTTCAGACATGGAGTTAGAAAGAGGCTGATGGTGTTTTTGGTTTGTTCTTGATTTGAGGAGATTGGATCCCTCTGGGCTAAGGTCTTCCCCAGGGGAGATTGTGCTTGAGGAAGAAAGAGTCAGGTGAGCAACAACAATTGTTCCTCCCTTATTTGGAATATTGGATTTTTTTTCATGTCCCCCATCTTAATATATTTTGTGGACTACTTCTTTATCGCTCTTTTTTTTGTAATAAGTGAGTAGTAGCTGCCGCTTCAGAGTGCGTTTGACGATCAAAAATATTATGACCATCTGTAGTTTCACACTTGGAACAAATTTGATTACATGTTATAGTAGGACAACATAGAATTAACCACCTTTTCTTTGTCTATGCTGATTTGTTGAAGGTATATAGCAAACTTTGGTAAGGCCTATAAATGGCATTATTGATGCAGAAGATGCCATAGCTCTTTACATTAGTTTGGTGGTCTATTTTCTGGAGTTCTGGAACAGCCAAATTAAATTTGGAATTGGTCTTCTCTGTGGCTTATTGTTTTTTTTTATAAATGTATTGAGTACATTGAGAAAGTATTCATTAGAAGCCTTCTTATGTGTTTAATGCTTTGTATAACGATTGGTTGTTGTCCTGCTTGATTGGCACAATAGTTTACATTGGAAGAGTTGTGCTTGGCCATATGTACAACAAATTCACTTTGTTTGTCCATCTCAAACACTGACATATGTCATCTACGTAGCTAATACTTTGTTGATTGACCTTGGAATCATGAAGGAAGAGACCTGTTGCCGGCTATAACATTTACTGAAAGTTCTGAATTCGAATCTTCATTACTTGTTGGATGTTATACCAATTTGTGTTATTGATCATATGTTGGTGTTGTACCAGCTCTACTAATTGCCAAAATGTTCTTACAATGTTATAGAGTAAGTACTTGAGATTTCATGATGAAGGTATTGCTTTGAGCTTAATCTTGTGATCACTAAAATCATCCATATTAACATATGGGGACGAGTTCAGCTTCTAATACAAGTTGTTCTGTAAAACTTGACTTTAGATGCTAAGTTTGAATAGCCACTCCAAGCTCATTGTGTGCTCAAACAGAGCTCAAGTATATTGGTAAGCCTAGCATCAAGTACAGGAACTCAAGATTGCGGAGCCAGAACTAAATTTTCTCCAGAATTCCAAAGAACTAGTGGTGTCACTGTGCTTATTCAAATACTAGACAGTCAGGAACTATCATTATAACTTGAACCAGCGTTCAACGAGCAGGACATTTCTTTTAGAGAATATTGTTTAATTTGTATCAACTCCTATACCTATCAATTTGGAATATTCATTCATATCATGTTTGGAGTACACCGAAATAGATGGCAAGCGGGCAACAAGCTGCGCCACCAGCCCTTTTTACACGGATCATGCCTTCTGATTAAGCATAGCTTAACAGAATATTTCTGCCATGTCTAGAGCGCTGATCACGACACGCTTGTCTGTAACTTGATAATCGGAAATTCCGATATGGATTTGAGTAAAAATCACCTGTCGCTCATGGACACCGAATCATCTTCCTCTGCTGTATGGTCACAAGAACTATCAGCACAACAAGAAACCGATCCCTCAGCGCATTTCAATTCGCCTTCACACTCTTCCCCGTGTTCAGAAACTGAACTCGTGTCGTCGCAACTTTCCATCTTCAAATTCTCCACATCTGCTTCTGGAGACGAATCCTGCTGCTGTTCTGAGCCACTGCTGCTCCTCGCGGCCAGATTTAGAACCTCCTTCCTCACTACATTGAACACTATTCCATTACGAATCCTTTCGGGTTGCAGTAGGTCGCCTTCGGAAACCATAATGCTGGTGGAAGCAGTTACTTGGACTCCTCTATCGCCAAACTCACGAGACTCGGAGTCTGTATTCTCTGCACTCCTGCCAGGGGTAGTTACTCTGGAATTGTTATAGTATGAATCCGTTCCGACCATTTGAGATGTTGTCTCAGTGTCATCCTCCCTCGACCAAGTCCGGTTGATCCCTGAGTCGAGCTCAAGATTCTGGACATAGTTGATAAATTTTTGGGCAGAGGCCGTCCTCATAAGAGGCCCACCAGACCTCGTCCAAGAATTAAGGTCAATGCTCTCTGATTCACTATCACTACCATCATGCCAGCTTCTGTGAAATACTCGATCATCCCTATTGGACATTCCTGCTACGTGACCAGTAGTTGGTTGCGTTGAATTTGCATCAACAAGGAAATCTTCTTCAAGGGAGCCTGATGAACTCTCTCTTGCAATGCAGTTCCATGATGGTATCCTCTTGGAAGCATTGAACCTAACGGTGCCAGTCATAGCCTGTCGTCCATGGGAGGAAGAACCGGCAGCAGCTGCCGCTGCTCTCTGCGCACTTCTTCTCAACCGACGCATGTGATTAAGAAGGGCAACGCTCTCGTCCAATGCAAGTTCAATAGCACAGTTAGCCTTTATAGCTGACAATTTTTCCCAAGTGCACCTCCTTCCTTGATGGGTAGCCTTTTGGAGCTCCACATAAGATGGGTTCTGTATGATTTTTGAATACTGAAATCCCATAAAGAGGACCAAAGCAAGAAGGGTTCCAATTTAGTGCAGGAAACAACTGAAAGTAGAATCATAGCTGACAGGAAGAGCTAACAAAAGTATCCACATCTAAGAAAATAATAGGCTAATTCTAAAGGCACTTCAAGTTTTACTTGGGGCCAGCCCATTTGGCAGTCCTAAGATTAAGGAGGACTGCCAACTGCGTTCACAGTCTATCTTAATATTCAAATTCTTTAGGATTGCCAACAAAAATTGGCAGTCCTACTTTATGTTAGGACTGCCAAGAAGTTGGCCCCAAGTAAAATTTAGAGTGCCTTTAGAATTAGCCAAAAAATAAGTGTGGTGGGGTACCTGAGCAAGAGTAGCTGGCATAACTACAGTAACATCACCCTCCCATTCTTGAGCGAACAATTTAGCAATGCCTCCCAGCGGGAAACCAAGCTCTAGAAACTGATTGCAGCGGTGTTTAACCTCCATCTCAACAAGATGCGCAAGCTACGCATAGATAATGACTATATTAGATTTTGCGTGAATGGAAATGAATGTGAAAAAGGCATTTCAAAGGAGATAAAGGTATCTATCATCACTCGCATTATATAAAAAAAGGAGGTTTCAAGTTTATGACTTACTAACCTTGGCAGCAAAGTTGCCTCCATATGATCTTACAAGTTCTTTCATCCTCAATAGTGGGGCTATGTGAGGATTGGCCTGGCTGACTATGAAATGGTTAACATTGAACAATTCCTTCAGCTGAATCATAGGCAGGTCACTCTCCAAACTTCCATCTCTCCAGCGGCGAACTGAGGCTCCCTGTCCCTCCTCCGGGCCCAATGGAAAGGGCGCTTGAAATGGAACAATTTCACCAAACCTATCCTTCGCCATCAGCTCCTGAGCCTCAAAAAGGCCAGGAAATGCACAAGAAGCAGTGACAGCACTCCATATAACAACATGAGGTGACGTCAGATAGTTCAGGCATCGCGGTGGCTCATGCTTCCTTGGAGAACAAACAGTGATGCCAAGAACACGACCAGTCATATCATAAGCCTCTTGGAACGTTAAGTTGCTTGTGAGATTCCTCAGAAGCCTCTGCAACTGCCTAATATCGTGAACTGCCCCTTGCATCATAACCCGCTTAACCACCGCAAAAATCCCACCCATCTGATCAAAGAACTGCAAAGAATCCAAAGAGTCCTCAAAGAAGCTCTCAAGCTCAGGCCATGACCGTGTTGCTACAATAGAACACACAATAGAACCAACACTAGATCCTGCAATTATCCTTGGAAGAAGTTTATTCTCTACTAATGTTTTAACTACACCCACATGGAAAGAGCCCAATGATGCACCGCCACTTAACAGAAGGGCCGTCCTCCCAAAGGCATGCCTGGTCTCATGCATGAAAGCCAGTCTCTCTTCCAAGAGTAACTCCTCAGAATCAAAGTCGCAAACCATTTTCAGTTGGGTTGAAACTTCATCGATGTACTCTTTTATGAGTTTAGGCACCTGCATAGCAACAAAAAATGGGCTCCAAAGTCAATTAAGCATTTAAGTTTTAACTGACTAAAATGTCTCCTTGCCTGGAAAAGTAGGAAAATTCAACTAATTAAAAGCTTATACCAAGTTACCATTTGAGGAATTATTTTATGATATTTATGAGTAACCCTATATAAAATAATAAAGACTAAAGCCTCGAAAGCATGACTTGAAGGACAAAAAACCTAGGCATAACCAAAATTACAAAGCTTTCTATTTTTGTTTGTGCATAAACCAAAGAAATTTAATGCACCAATATTTAGATATATTTGGAGTCTGCTTTTCGCCACAGATTGAAGTCGCTGCTAACTGTATTTCTAACTGAATTATAGATCAAAGTGGGGCTGGATGAATTGAACGATATTGTTTAAGAACTTGAGAGGTATTCATGTGTTGTTGTTAGGGTTTTACATGTATGGTCTATCATTTGTAGTTTGTAAGGAGATGGTTGTATGGGGGTTGTAAACTTAGCATTATTCTTTGAAGGATACTCATCTTGTTATCACTTATCAGGGATCAGTGTGGGGTATTAGTTCTAGCAGCACGGGTGTGCACTGTGATTTTTTCCTTTAATTTTCTGCAAACCAAGCATTTGGAGGTATGTACTAGAAAGGTACTAGAGTTTAAATCTAGACAAGTCTATTATAGTGTATATTAGTTACATTCCTACAATTGGAGTGTGATTATGCTCAAGATCAGATGCTTTACAAAGTTGTAAGGATTTTCAATTGACAGAACAAACTGAACCAACATAAGCCTTCAAATCATTTGTACTTCTCGCACTTGGATCCAATTTGAATCTTCCAAGTGATTGGCATCGAAATTCAACGAGAATTTTTGATGGAGGAAGACGCGTTGGGCCAATATGTTGACATGAAAATTTGCCATGGTTACTCTTAGGACATGTTTGGATATGTGAGAGTGCATTGAAAGTGACTTGAAACTGCCGCTTTCATTGCAATTGATCATTGGTGTAGGTGATTTCAGTGTTTGAATATCTCTTGCAATGGACTTACAAGTGGTTGCGATATGACATTTCATTGCAACTGAAAGTGTCACTTTTATACTCCATTGCAAGTGGTCATGCTCTCTACTTTTTTAATTCTCACCTACACTTTCATGTTGTCATCCAAACAAAATGGTTTGAAACTCCCCATTTGCGGGGGACAAAAAACTATGTGTCCAAACATATTTTGAAAAGTAATACATTCACACTTATATTGCAAATGTATTGCATTACAACATGTTAAAAGGGATACTTTCACACTTTCGAGGAGCTACAACATCCATTCACCCCCTTATGGGATTTCGGAGTGATCCATCCAAATTTTCTCCAGTTACAAATCCCCAAGAGAATATATATAACCCTTATTAGGAAATATTTTTGTTGTATACCAACTTCAATATTATTCCACAAATAAGCTGAAATTGCCAACATTTTGTGTAATCCAATGCATTTGTAGTCCTTAACATCAGAAATAACAATGAAATGGTGAATGGAGACACATTTTCGTGACGGAGAGTAAGTACCTGAAGCCTGCCCTTGTGAAGCTGAGGGTTGCACATATGCCCCAAATTCCTCATCAAATCGGCGCGCATACAGAACACGACGTCCCTCAAGGACCCTTCCTCCCTCCTCTGCCTCAACTCCTGGAGCTTGTTCCTCACCAGCTCCTCGTCGTACAAATCCGACTCGCTCGTCCTCGGCATCTCCCTGTCGAGCATCTTGGCGGCGTGGGACCACTCCTCGTAGCTCAGCGCGCTCCGCATCATGTTCCTCCAGAACTTGCGGCGGTACGCCGACTCCGCCCGCGACCTCACGTTGGTGAACCTCCGCAGCAGGAGCGCCACCAGGGTCATCGCGACGAGGATCCCCTGGGTGTTCTTGGGGTGGAACCACGAGACCACCGGCAGAGCGTACTCCCTGAGCCTCCGGAGCGAGATCCGGAGGAGCCGCACGATCTGGTGGCGGAGGTGGGAGACTGACGTGCAGAAGAGCACGCGGAAGGCGATGGTGCGGCCGACTGCCGACGTCGGGCCGATCGAAAAGGGGT
Source organism: Iris pallida (assembly GCA_029216955.1). Classification (NCBI taxonomy): domain Eukaryota; kingdom Viridiplantae; phylum Streptophyta; class Magnoliopsida; order Asparagales; family Iridaceae; genus Iris; species Iris pallida. Next base: position 27,148 of record JANAVB010012425.1, read on the forward strand.
TGATGTTGGCTTCGTTGCTGATATCCATTCTAGGGTTTTCAAGATTGGATTTTTTTTTTTTTTTTTTTTAGCAGAGTCCAATTCAAATATTCAATCAGAGATCAAATCTTACTGGTCAAATGGATCAAAAATTAGGTTTTGAGAAATACCCAATTGGTAAAAACTATTACTGAACCCCCAAAAACACCAAGTGAAAACTGAAAATTTTCCAAAACCCAGACAGAAAATTTGAAGAATCACAAAATTTATCAAATGGGTCTCCCCAAAATTGAAACTTTTGGATAAAGAAGTGTATGTTTTTTTTTACTGTCTAAACGGATAAAAAACCAGAAAAAACCAGATCTTGGGAAAGACCCAACAAGTAAAAACTCGATATGAATCCAAAAAACAAGGAAAGAGGGAATTTTTCCAACAGCCCAAATGGAGAAATTTAAGATTCTCCAAAATGAAGCGGTGGCTCTTCACAAAATTGGAACTTCAATGAACATATATACTAATATAATACACTCACATAACACTCAAAGTGGAGAGAGCTTGAAGGAATGGAGAAAGAATGGGCAAAGCAAAGCAAGTGCTAATGTTGACTACAGTGACGCACAGTAAATTTTTGGGAAAGAATAAATGAGAAGGGATAATTCATACTCGTACAAAAGAAAACAATATAGGTGTCAGCAAAGTGCAGGAGGAGAGGAGTTTAGGAGATCTCATCATGGCCATCACCATCACCAACCAAACTTATCCATCATTAATTTAGAGACGATGGGGGAAGCAACCAAGTTGTGCGGATTCACACACGCACGCACGCACGCATTTCTATGTGAAGATTTGCTTTTTGTGGTATCTTCTTGGTGAGATGTCATGTGATGACTTGTTATGTTGCAGGAGTTGTCGATCTTCATTATTAAGTAATCTCTTTTGGTATCTATCTATAGTAGTATATATGTACGTATTTTATAGGTTATATTTAGGGATGGCAATAGGGCGGGTCGGAGGTGGGGATCATACCCCCATCTCCGTCCTCGAGTAGTGTTCGAAATTCCATCTCTGTTTCTATCTCCGGTCGGATTTAAATTTTTATTCTCATTTCCGTCCCCGCTTAACAATGTACTCTCCGTTCCCGCTCCATTAACATTTTTGGGATCGAATTTTTTTGTCCTCGTATGCCGTTCCGTTAATAATTTTTTCTAGATCATGAACTCATACAAATGTGTTGCACATACAAGTATAAGTAATCGGGGTCGGAAATTTAACGGGATGGGAAGTACAATACCATACGATCGGGGATTTTGTTTAATCTACATTCCCGTCCCCATCCCCGTTTCTATATCCCCAAACCCGTCCCCATCGGGGAAAAAAAAATCGGATCCCCGTCGGATTCGGGGGAAGTTGCCATCCCTAGTTATAATTATAAAATTAAATTAATTTTATAATTTTTATTAAGAGTATTCAAAAAGACTAAAAAATAATTATCTTAATTATTCTAAAATTATTATTATATTAATATATCATACAAGAGTATTTAGGAAGACCAAATGATATCTTATATAATTACGTAAATGTCCTTATTAACTTTAAGGGCTAATTAGTGTTTAGATTCTGAGTTTTATATCAACTTAGAGTTTAAGCCATAACATGTCCAATTGGAAAAGTTTAATCCTGAATATTTCTTTTTTTGTCCATTATACCCTTCTTCCCAATGCATGAGATTATTAATTTTAATATAAAATGAAGGGTATAATGGAAAAGTGTGAAAAATTCAGGGTCTAAATTTTTTAATTGGACATGTTAGGGCCTAAAGTCTAAACTGATTTAAAATTCAGGATCTAAACTCTTATTAGCACTAACTTTAATGAATAATAATTAATAAACATATAAAAGGTTATATTTGGAAAGAAATTTTTTACGATGAAGCTCAATTTTTTTTCGTTATATAGTAGTTTAGGTTATTGTGAAGTATATAGAGTATGGTGCTCTTGTTGACCGGCTTATGTTCCGAAGAACAGAGGTACCCATAAAATCTAAGACAAAATAGCGGGCCTAACGTAGATAACATGCCCATGAAAAAGAGCAAAAAGGTCTCATGGGCCGAATGAGGAACGAAGCCTGCACCCAAGAAAAACGGTCCGGCCCATGTGGGACGACATAGTAGTTGGTCTAAGCCATCATTCAATTTTTTCGGTGTGTTTTCTCATTGTCACGCATCCTAATTCTTCTATCCGAGCGTTACCCAAGGTTGTTCTCAATTTCTATTGTTGATTCGGAACTAGCATGAGTTGGACTTTTTTAGCTTGTGTGTGGTTTTCACCCTCTATTTCCGTGCACTCAAATTATGCCACGTTTATCAGACTTTTAATACTATAGAATCGTGAGTGGAGCGGTCGCACGTCCTCACGCTATTTCATCATTGTCATTGCACCTCTGTCAACACTGACACCCTCTCGGTTGTGCACGATATAAGGAACGACCACGGGCCGGTCGCACCCGCTCGACCGTATACACATGGCGAGGTAACTTTTCTGATCCCGTGTCCAAGAAGAGGTATATTTACGGACCGGTCGCATTCGCGCGAACGCTCGTTCGAGACGAGGTAACATGCACTAGTCCAGTGGATTTATTCTCGTGGCTCAGAATATTGTCCCTTTCATCGATCGAACCTCTGATACGTGTGAGCGTGTATGCCTCGGGCCGCACGTCCTGCACAAGGCTTCTCATCATCGCCCTTTTAGCTTGTGTTTCCTTTGGTAGAAAGTGAAAAAAAATAATATATATAAAAAATTGTGTAGTTTTTTATATATTTACATTTGATAATGTTTTTTGTTATCTCGCTTGTTTTTTATCAAATACAAGCCAAGGATTTTTTTTTTTTTTTGGTATCTAATAAAGTGGGAAAAAAGGGGCAATTCCATCCCATGACTTTACAATGTCATCGAATCTAATCGAAACACAATTTTAAATCGTTATTCTAATTCATGTATGAGCAAAAGCCTCTAAGGGTTCTCATAGGCGATTTTGCGAATGATTACAAAAAATTTAAAATTATTTTCTATGATTAGATAGGGGTTCATCCAACTTAGTATTAATTACAACACATTCATACTAAACATTACCAAGTATGATTTTATTAGATTTGGTTCATATATTGTAATGTTCCATAATGTTAATGCGAACATTGGAGATTAATGTATGAGATATTGACATTTTTTTTTGTTCAATCTCTCATACAATTGCTCTTAGTCGTATTGGCATTTTAAAAAAAAATGAAATAATTTTTAAAAGCAAAAACATATAATCCCTTCTTCGATCTGGACTTAACCTTTAGGTAGGCTCCGTAAGATAAACAATCATAGCTGCACTAAGTATGATAGAATTTCTCGGTATGAAGATTTGGAATTGATTACAAACTCTTGAAATCTTTCTCATACCAATCCATATTTTGTCAAAAGTTGTAACCATGCTCAAGTTAGCTACGTGATTCCTCTTCTCGATCTATGCTAATAACAATATGTTTTGCTTGTCAGATGAGAGATCGGAGTTAATTTAGTTAAGGTCAGGGACGGCCTGGTCGACTTAAGACAGGTCGGACGACGGTCCAGGATCTTCTAACAAAAGGGGACATCAACATGAAATTAACTACAAAAAAAATTGTTGTGTAGTGGTTATAATACTAAATTTACATTTAAGAAATTTTTGATTCAAATCTTAACTACAACAAAATTTTATTTTATTTATATTATTTTTTATATTATATATAAGGGTTCATTTTGAAACTTTCGTTTTATATTATATATGAGGGGTCCATTTTGAAACTTTTGTCTCGGCTCCCCATCAGCTCAGGGCCAGCCCTGATTAAGGTATCAGAGCTTATTTAGTAAGTTGGTTATGTACCCAAGTTATTGATGGAACACTAATAATCACCTTTCTTTGTGTTGAAAATTTTATTTTTAACATGAATTAGTTGATAAACATGAACTACTAAGTTGTTATTCCTAATTTTTTTTTCCAGAATTGTATATCTAACGTCACTTTAATCAACAAAAAAAAAACAGTAGTAATTTATATGGTTGGGATATCGGCTCATGGTCTCCATACAAAAAATAACATAGGACATGACATGTATCGGACTCTCTACATCAACAACAATTATTCCATGCAAAATTAATAATTATTCCATGCAAAATTAATAGGTCTTCCACTTCTAACTCCCCAAACCCATGTCCGAGCTCTCTAGCCTAGTGGTATTAGAGCGGACATCCGGAGGGGCCGGCAAGGTTCGAGCCCCCCAATTGTGTGCGTGTGTGTGATTTTGTTTCAAAAAAAAAAAAAAACTCCCCAAACCCATGGTCATCATCCTAACAAAATCCTCGAAGCAAAGGGATCCATCCCCGCCCGAACCCACAACCCGGATCATCCCCCTGCACTCCTCCAGCGTGCACCCTTCCTCCCCGGGCGCCGTCGCGAGCACGCGGAGGAGCTCCTCCGCCGAGATCCTCCCGTCCCCGTCCGCGTCGAACACCCCGAACGTCTCCCTCAGCTCCTCCGGGCCCGACCCGTCGGCACCGAGGGACTCGATCTCGTCGTAGCTGACGCACCCGCTACGGCCGACCCGATCCGCCTCCGACAGCATGCCGATCACCTCCTCGTCGGTGAGCGGGTCGGGTCCGAGCCGGCGGAGGAGGAGCTCCAGCTCCCTGGTGGTGATGCTGGAGGTGGGGGTCGGCAGCTGGCGGATGAGGGATCCTGGTTCGGATCCGGAGGAGGAGGTGCAGGTGACGGATCCGGACCCGGTTTTGCTCCTCTTCAAGAAGGATGCCTTCTTGAAGCTGCTTATGATCTTCATTCTCATTGTTATTGGCGATGGTGGGAAGAGGAAAGAGTTTGGTGATGGAGAGAGCGAGCTTCCTCGAATCTTCCCATCTAATATTTTTTGAAAAAATTTGAGTGGCACTCCACTTGGAAGGTCTATTTATGCGGTGCACCCCACTATATATATAAGTAGTCCCACATCTGACGAAAAATGTCACTTTTGACGGTCAACAGGATTTGACTGATAATTTATGACGAAAATACCCTCTTCTCCCAAATCCAAACCCGTCCCGCCGCTGTTGCGTCCCCACCTCCGCTCCGCCGCTGTCGTGCCTCCGTCCCGCCGCTGTCGTGCCTCCGCCCCGCCGCTGCCGCGTTCATCACCACCACCACCACCACCACCACCACCACCACCACCTTCACTATCACCACCATCATCACCATCACCACCACCACCACCACCACAATCATCACCACCACCATCATCCCAAAAATTTAAAAATAAAATTGTAAGAAAATAATAAATAAATCTCTAAAATTAATCACCTTCCACTACTAAAATAAGGCAAATTAGCGACGTCATGATACGTCGCTAATAATGACAATTACGTCGCTAATCGTAATTGGCGACGGCTTTAGCGGCGTAAAGTGAAAGTCGCTTTTAAGCTAGTCGCAGATGGCAAATTCGTCGCCCTACGTCGCTGTTTGCGACGTCCCAGCCGTGCCGCTAGGTCGTCGCAAAGTGAGCGACGTAGCGCGACGAAAACTTTACGTCGCAAACTTAGCGACGTAGTGCGACTTCTTAGCGACGTTTAGTTCTATTGACGTGATGACGTGGCATGCCTGCCACGTCAACAAGGTGGCGACGTACATCGACGTAACGCCGCTAATTAGTGACGTATAACGACGTCCACTTTTCGTCGCTATACGTCGCTATCCGTCGCAGACTACTGGAAAAAAAATTAAAAAAATATAATGTGTATTTTTGTTATGCTGTGTGTCTGTGTTTACAGTGTGTGTGAAGTGCAGTGTTCGAACCATTGACAGTTTTGCTTACTGTTCTATGTTTTATCTTGGATAGAAAGAGGAACAGTTCATGGTGCACTTCTCAGAGCTTCCTCTTCACGTCCTTCACCTTCTCGGGATCCTGTACGACGTCCCGAGAGAGTGAAGGATGTGAAAATGAAGCTCTCAGAAGTACACCCTGAACAGTTGTTCTTTCTGTCCAAGATAAAATATACAACAGTAATCGAAACTATCGATGGTTCCGAACACTACATTTCACATACACTGTAAACACAGACACACATCATCACAAAAATACACATTATATTTTTTTAAAATTTGGGCAGCACCTTCTTTGTATATCAGATCATCGCTTATAACCCAGCGTAGGTATATTTGTCATCCCCGTCACAGATATCATCATAATTAAGTCTCTCATCATAACAGTCTACAACTAATAGATGAATAACAGTCTCCCATCATAACAGTCTACAACTAAATATCATACATATACTCAATGAAAATACCAACAAATTAAATATCACAAACATACATGTCCAACAAACGTACATGTCTAACAGAGTCAAAAAAAATAAAAATCAGTGTACAGAACGGTCAATGGGCCCATAGGGCCCAATACATACAAAGATGATAAAAAAAATATACTGGATCACTGAGGACCCCTGCCGCGCATCTGGGATAGAATGTACTCATACTTCTCCTGGGTGAGCTGCACCGTAGGGGCAATAGGAGGCAGTACAATCTCTGGAGTCGGCACCATCGATGGACCGGGAGGACGTATCTGCTCCAGCTCTCGCAGTCGCTCACCATGCGCAGCCATGGTACTCACCATCCTCTGAGTACTCTCCTCAATCGAAGCCGATACCTGAGTGAGTGAGGCAGACATGGTCCTCTGCGATCCCTCCAGCTCGACCTGTCTACGCTCTCATGCATATATAATCTCAGCTATATATCACTACTCTACATATATGAACTAAATATACTAAGCCAACACATTTCTATTTCACATACATATATCTCAGGAAACTGTATACAACCAACAACTTCTAAACATTCAATTTAACTCAAACCCCCAACTCAACTCACAGTCAACAAACTAAACCCAACCTTGTATCTCAGAAATTCCAAACTCAATCTCAGAAAAACCTGATATTGCATTTCAATTGCCAAACCCCACAACCTAAATAAAACCCAAAACATGTCAAGAGGGGTCGTATGTGTTTGTGTGCATACAAATGTGTCCAAGGGTCGTGTCAGTGTCCAAACAACTGCACAGACAGTGGGTGTGTGCGGGGTGGAGGAGGAGGAGGGAGTGAAGTTAATTAGGTTAGGGTTTACCTGAGCTCGAGGAGGAGGAGCTCGACGGGGGGGGGGGGGGGGGGTAGGGTCGCCGGAGGGGGAGGGAGTCGCCGGAGGGGTAGGGGTCAACGGAGGGGGAGGGAGTCGCCGCGGGGGGGGGGGGGGGGGGGGGGGAGGGGAGCTCGAGTGAAAATTGGAATTTTCGAGTGAGGGGAAAAAAATGAAACGCTGTGACCTAAGTAAAAATGTTAGCGACGTCAAGATCGGCCGTCGCTAACCGTCGCAAATTTTAATAGATGACGACATATTTTAATAATATGTTGCTGAACGTCACTATTCAGCAACGTAATTTAACTCCTGTCGCTGAACGTCGCAAGTCAGCGACGTTTTGCGATGTTTATATAAAGGAGTCGCTATATTCCATAGTTAGCGACGACATTTTATGCCGTCGCTAAATTACGTCGCTAATAGATCATATTTTAGTAGTGTTCTCCTGAATTGGAAGAAAACCCATTTCTTGTTGGTGGAACCTTCATATGTTCAGATCCAAGTATCACCTCTGACGAAGAAAAAGAGAAACTTTTTCTTCTTCCCACTCTCCACAACTATCGGCGGGAGAGCTATCAAAAAGCTTGATTTTTTTCCCCGCACCAAAACTCCAGCTTCAAGCCTAAGCTAGCTCCGCCTCAAATTACAATGCTGACCTTGCCGGAGCATGAATCTTCGCCGAAAAGCTCGTCGAAGGACTGGGTTTTGGCTCTATTTCTGCTTGCTGCTGCTGCTGCTTTGTGCCCTCTCCTTCTTCATTGGTGCTGCTATTTGCTCCTTCTTGTAAAAGCGACAGGAGGAGAGATGGTGGTGGTGGTGGTGATGATGATGGTGGTGGTGGTGATGAACGCGCACGGCAGCGGCGGGGCAGAGGCACGACAGCGGCGGAGCGGAGGTGAGGGCGACAGCGGCGAGGCGGGTTTGGGTTTGGGAGAAGATGAGGGTATTTTTCGTCATAAATTATCGGTCAAACCCTGTCACGACCCGCACCCGAGGTAAGGGTACGAGTGCGTAACAGTGTCCCAGCCTACGCCGTAGAAACGACGTAGAACGCTGTCTAGGTCTACTATTGTCACTTTTCGTTTCCAGAATACGTATTTTTATACATGTACTGCTTTAATATATTTATTTAATATTTATCATGTATTGTTCTGTATTTAAATCCCTTAATTTTATGTTAATTAATTTCCTGCAATTTTATTTTTTGTATTTTACTTTCTGCGTATTATACTCTGCTTTTGCTTTGCTTTGGGTTCGGCTTGGATTGGTTCAATTATGTTGGTTCATCATGAACCGAAACAAACCCCCACCTACCACCACCCCTTCATTTAAAGCCCCATCCCCATTCTCTCTCTTCATTACTTCACCATTACTCTTCTTCTTCCTCATAAACTCTCCCCCACCTACCCAGCCGCATAGGCAAGTGCTAACTTGCTTCTTGATGGATCTCCATTTTTGTTGTTCCATTGTATTTCTCTCAAGATTCTTAGATACTTTAGTACTTAGCATTTTAATTTTCATGGCTCATTTCATATAGATCTAAGTTAATGTATTTTCGGATTTTTAGGTTTTGATCTAGTAACTTTGTTATTTTTCAAGTTTTGATAGTTTCATGTTGTGGAGGACTTCGTTCTATCCCATTTTGACATATGGAAGTCCAGATTTGGGCTTAGAATGAAGGATTTGGAGAGCTTGGAAGTAATGGCTTCCCATGGTTCTTCTTCTCAGAAAAGTGGAGAAGAAGAACAGTGCTTGACCGCATGAGTTTTTCATGCGACGAGTCTTCCTGGCCGCATAAGATTTTCCCAGCCGCATGGCAGCTTCCTGGCCGCATGAGCGCTTGACGTTCCCGGCCGCATAAGGACCTGAGTCCCATCTGACCGCATGACTTGTTAGTCTGGCCGCATAGACTTGCTAGCCGCCTGTCGGCCGCATGAGAATTGCCAGCCGCATAGGTGCAGGCATCCCAGCCGCATGAGCTTTCATCATTTGAGCCGCATGAGCTTCGTCATTTCGGCCGCATATGATTTGCCAACCGCATGGACTTTTAATTTCCACAGCCGCATGAATTTCTAAACTTTCATCCGTATGAGACTTTTCACCCGAGCCCCATAGGGATTTATTTTCCTAGCCGCATGACTGCGGTTGAACCCCAGCCGCATGGGACTCCACTCCTGACCGCAAGGCATTGAACCGCATGGGACTTGTTTCACCCTAGCCGCATAGGCCCGATTTTCCAGCCGCATGAGATTTTATGGCACTTAGATCATGGCCGCATAAGAAGGATCATGACTGACCCGACTACATAGATAGGCATCCCTCTATTGTTGCCCCTATTGCCTTTAATTGTTTTCTTATTTCAAACTGGCATTAATTAACATTAATTGCTATCTTGATTAATAATTGATCATGCGTTCCTAGTTGGAACTAAGAGACTGGCTAGTCGTCTTATTGAATTGAATGAATGAGACACGTTCATATGAACTATGAACTATTGCAATCGACTGGCTAATCCCGAATATTGGCATACAGGCACATGCAGGCTTCAGTTTATTTATTTATTTTTCCTACAAAGCAGTATGTGTACTTTATGGTCAAGGCATGATTATTCTGTGGTTAGTTTGATTGTTGCATTGCGCTATATAAGACCTACAACCTAAACCGTACGGGTACCGTTGTAGAGTTGTGCATATCGTACCTCGTACGGAAGTACTCATTTTGAATGACCATGATCCACGGCATGGGATTTTACTCAACGTAGAGACTATTAAGTTAAATAAAATAATGATTGCATGGAGAGAATGAATTCCCGAGTTCTTACATGGTAGCCCTCTTTGGGACTATTAAGTGCCCGACAGGCCGGCTGGTTCCCACAGATACTGCAAATCTGCCACACGGGCAGGGAGCGGTATCTGCTTATATTAATTATTGTATATTGATGACGGGCGTCCCGCTGTGACTCGTCCAATTCATGATTGGCGCAATTGATTGACTGGATAGACTAGCCTTGCTTGCACATAGTAAGAACTGAGGAATCCTTATTGCATAATTCCAGGATAACTTGGAACTCACCGTAGCAAGCCGTAGTAGTTGAATGGCCGTTTTAAATTGATTGTTTGTGTACTTTATCTACTCTATTACCTAACTGGGATTGTAGAAGCATGGAATTTCAGGACCAGAAATTCTATACGCCAAATATTACATGTGCCAGGGAGCTCAGATGAAGTACTTGGCACAGCAAAGCATAGACATTAAAAAAGATTTTTATTTCATATAAAAAGTCTATTACATGTCTTAAAAGAGCTGTACAAAGGAAAATTTCTACAAAGAAAAGACCCTAAGTCTACAGCTAGGCGCAACAACCACCATGCGCTCTCAAACTGGCGCATCCCACCATGAGCTCACAAACAGGCGCATCTCGCCATGCGCTCTCAGCCAGGCGCATCCCTTCAGCAGCTCAGTTATGTGCATCCTCAGTTATGTGCATCCCTTCAGCGTCCTAGTGGCGCATCGTGAAGTCTCAGCATATGCGCCATCAAATGCTTCGACTAATGAAGCATTTATTGAGCACAATGAGAGTGGCAATCAACCCTCTAGCTGGAAGAAGAGCTCCCCAAACCAAGGAAGAGGAGAGCACCGTAATCAACCTGCGGCTAAAGGAGCAGCTTTCAACCCAACCAGAATGGGCAACACCCACTCTAGCAGGAGGAGGAGCTCTCCCAAAGCCCAAGGAAGATGATCGGAGCACCGCAATTCTGATCTGCGGCTCTTCCGGCATAACGGAGACGAAGCTCGAGTATCCCGATCTTTGGATGCAACAGGCACCTTCCGCCTGCCTCAGAAGCCCTCGACTCCGACTTTTGGATGTAACAGTCACCTTCAAGTGCATCAATGAAGACAATACGTCGCATCTTCACCCTCGGGAGTATCTCATCAACAGAATATGCTCGAGCAAACAAGTTCATTTCGGGAGGACGTGAGAGAACGAGAAGCAAACTCTCTCCATGCCACTACTTATAGGCCGGGCAAATCAAACCCATGCGCCAAGTGGCTGGCTCTCCGAATCCCGTGCAATGAATTTGCATTAAATGGTGATGAACCTGACGCTTCGAATTCAGCCAAGTCAAAGACAGCTATTTAAAGCACTCGAAGAACGTAACAGTCGAGCCCATAAAGACGTGTCATGCAAAGCGGATGCGCCGGCCAGACCGTGCATCATACTGATGCGCCCATCAACACCAAGCGTCTCATAAGGATGCGCCCCCATGCGTCCCCCTGCGCCTAGTGGAACGCCGATCGATGCGCCCACTCAACAGCCCATCTCCTGTCAAGAACATTAAATGCTGAAGTCTGACAGAGTTGGCAGCACGTCCCCCGAGGACTGAACAGTTGACAACTTTTTTAGAAGACGAAGTGTCGTCGACGTCAGCATCATCATTGCTTCCCTCCGGCGGTTACAAGCCACGTGGCTGCCCAACCATCTCGCATGCGCCTCCGCAGCCATGCGCCCAAATCTCTGCATGCGCCTCAAAAGCCATGCACCTCAAACTTTTTCCTGATCCCTAAAGACAGAAGTAAAGTCACTACTGAAGTCCCGCATGCGCCTCAAAAGCCATGTGCCTCGACTGGTTCGTGACTCCTAAAGGTTACGAGCCAAAGCCTCCTCATGCGCCCAAACCTAGGCGCATCCTATCAGATCACTTCCCACCAAATCCGAGATCTTCGAGCCATGGACCTACGACACGCGTCCTTTGACTTGATTTAGCCTATGAAGGGGTGCTAATCACCCAAGATTTCAGCAACTGAAAGATCCTCTCCATTGCTACGTGTCAGCTCTGTCGCAGCCTACGACAGCAACAAGAAGGGTTCAACTCCTCAATCAGAACGCATCGCCCATGCGCCTCCATCAGCAACCACACGTAGCGTTCCCGTGTACAGGACGTATCCTACATATGCGCGCATGAGCAGCCAGCCTACAAAGCTATAAATAGAGGGATCACTTCCTTCTTACACACACACACCGGCAGACAGAGAGACATCGCACAACCTTCGACATACATATACGGAGAGGCAGATACAGACACTCAACGTCTTCCTCCGCTCCGCAAGCTCCAGTACCTAGAGCAACTCAGACCTTCAGAGAACCAAAAACCGTCGTCAGATCGTCAACGGAGTCAACGCATTACCACTCGCTCCATCGGTACAAGGGACCCAGATAAACAAAAATGTACTTCTAGGACTACGTCTAAGTCCTACATTGTAACACTGTTCTGTTTGTATTGAAATTACATCAAAAGATTTTAATGGCAAACAAACTGGCGACTCTGTTGGGGACCTCTTTCTCCTCCACCGAGAAAGCTGTGTCGCAATCCGACGACGTGAATGTAGGCTCCTCCCACAAGACGCTGGTCGTACGCCTCAATCAACAGGCGTATGAGAAGTTCATCTCTGAAGGCAGTGCGAGTCCATCGAAGCGACTGCCGAAGTCGAAGAAGACTCGCCAAGTCTGGGTGCGCAAGGTCGACACCTTCGGCACCACCACTGAAGGAGATGCGCCAATGCAGCCTTCTCTTCCTGCTGACATCCTCAGCAGCCAAGATGCATCCATCGGTGCAGCGCATCTCTCGGGGAAACGTGCGGCTGACCACATCCCTCAGCCATCTCCCTCTCAGGCAAGGAAGATGCGTCGACGGAGTAGGGGCGCAGCTAATGCCCCGCGTATCACCTCTGATGCGCCACAGAAGGTCTCTGTCTTTGACAGACTCACTCGCTGTAGTGGCGAGGAGAATTTGGACTCTGAGTACTATGCGCCCCAGCAGGCTGGTACGAAGAAGTCCAAGGCAGCACGGGTCATGCGCCTCAAACGTGCTATGCCGGCAGCAAACCAGAAGCATGCGCTCACAATCATGCACGCTGCTGATGGTAAGCTGTATAAGGTCGACTCGGGTGCTTCTGTACCGGAAATGAGTCGACCTTCAAAGTCCTTGTCTCACTTGGGCGCATCTGTTGCGTTCGCAACCAAGTCGAGCAAGGCAAACCCTGTGGTCTTGAACTCCCGTACCTCCACTGGTTGTGCGTCTGAGGTTCGTTCAAGTCACTGTAAATGTTGTTCCCCCACTACTGATCTGAGCGCCTGTTTGGTGTTGGATCAGGGGGCGCAACATTCACTTGATCACCCCGGCGCTTGACCTTGCCATGCGCCTGATAGGGGTATGAAGGTGGCACTCTCCTCCAACGATCTGCGTAACGTGATCACTCACAAATGCCGGTAAGAAGAGTCAACTGACAAGCACAATGTGCCCCTCACAGGGCACGCCTGTGCCGTAGTCACCATCAACTGTTGTTACAAAATAGCAGTCTCGCCACCAAGGCAGTCGGTGTTCCAGCGGCTGCAATCCTCAACACCTCTCCGATGTTGCCTCGGGAAGAAGGTGTCAATTGAAGAGGAACCAGAACTAAAGGTTGCTTCATGCAACGTAATCTCTAATTCCTCGTCGATCCGAAAGGCGACATTCTCCTCGTCCTCGTCCAAGAGCCAGCCGAGGAGAACCAAGACAACTGCTCCATCCTTTGGAGTGTTCGAAGGCACTCGGGGGAGAAAGAAGATCCTGGAGGAAGCTGGGGGTAGTCAAGCCCTTGTTGATCCTCCTTCTGAAGACGAAGATTTCCTCCAGAGCACAGCTGGGGTGGATCTTCATCCTGGAGATGAAGTCAGCCTCCCGGACGTAGCTGGGGGCAGTCTGGCCCTGTGGACCTGTACCTCGAAGACGAAGAAGTCCTCCAAGACAGAACTGGGGGTAATCAGGCCCTCGCGGATACTTCTCCCGAAGATGAGGGTGTCCTCCAAAACATAGCTGGGGGTAGCCAGGACGTAGCTCCAGGAGAGGCAACTTCCCTACAAGAGAGCGAGGCCAAAAACGAAGCCTTAACTGACCCATCCGACTCCAACCGTGTCATGACAGTATACATGACCGGGGGTGATATCGAGCCGGATGCGCCGCCAGCAGACCTCGTCCAGCGCATGGGTACCCTGGAGGGAGGACTCAAAACCCTCTCTGCCTCCATGCAAACACTGACTCAAGCAGTGTTCGAGATACGGTCAGCTTTGGCCAGGGCACCTTCTACCGGTCCTGACCCAGGGGCCAATGGAGAATCAAGTGTACCCCTTCAACGGGTATCCTTGGATACGGATCGCCGCGAAGCACCTCGGACGTCGGAGCCATCAAATGCTCAACTCCAGGCTGTACCACCTTCCCCGACTCCCAGCTCCACGGAAGACGTGGTGGAGATGATCAGGGACTTGCACGAGCGCTTTGAGTCCAGGAACAGACAAGAAGAGCGCCAGAAGATGGGGATCCCCTAATCCTATCCCCTCGAATGGAACAAAGTGGTTTATCCTCCTAAGTATAAACCAAAACATTGACGCCGTACGATGGAAAGGACTCTTCGCGTCGCTACCTGACGTACTTCCAGTCCCAAACGGGATATCTCTCGAAGGAGGACGCACTACTACCAATATTTGTCGGGGCACTGAAAGGAGTGGCGTACGACTGATACTGCAGCCTCCCCGATAACTCTATATCTTCCTTCGACGACTTGACGCATCTCTTCCTCGACTGTTTCTACGATGGCGGAAAGGACATGACAATGGCGTCCCTCATAGAGATACGCCAGAAAGAGAAGAAAACATTTCGAGTATTCATCGAACGCTTCCGACAGGCCAGCTTCAGACTGCCCCCGGACATGCCAGAACATGCACTCCTCTCCTCCTGCAGCATGAACATGCTGCCTGCAGTCAAACTTTGGCTCAACTCTACTCCTTCTTTCGACTGGAGTTCCTTGATCATCGAAGCCGAAGCAGCAGAAAAGAAGGCATCCAATGCTCGCCTTCTGGGAGTTTGTTTTCTCGCCTTTGAGGACAAGGGGAAACGGCCTGCAGCCAACAACCCCGGACGAGAGACGAAGGGAAAACAGGCGTTGACTGTCAATGCCTCCAAAGGTGCATCAACACCTACTCAGAAGCCTCCACTTGCACCAAGGCCGAAGGAGGTTTATTCTTTCAACGATGAAGACACCTTGCAACTCTTCGAGATACTGAAGCAGGATGATAAGATCAAATTGCCGGACCCGAAGCGTCCCGACGAGGTTGGAAAAGTAGACAATCCGAGGTATTGTCACTACCATCGGTTTGTCGGACACCCAACTAAGGACTGCTACGTCCTCAAAAACTACATCCAGTGCATGATCAATGCGGATGTTATCTCCTTCGACTACGAGGAGAAAACGATCTCGGCCAACCTGGTATCGCTTTAATTTGGCACCTTGCCGCCAACCACAACACAAGATGGCGTCGTTCCCATCCCTAAGGCGACAATGGAGGTGGTTAACTTACCACCTACTCGTGACAACGTGAGTGGACTCATCCCGCTCACCACATCTCGGGGAGAGGTCTTATGGGTTCACCCTGAGCTCGTCTCCGAGGTTACTCAACCGGAGGAACGCTCTGCCTCCAAAATGAAGGGCAGGAAGATCAAATCTTGCCGCATGATCTCTTCCTCTGTGGAAGAGGCACTTCCTGTACAGGCGCGTTCACATCAGAACGCCCGACCCGACGAAGCTGCCGTCGAGGTGGTGCCTCCTTGCACCGTCCCTGCTGCCCAGGAAGAGGGCCCATCCAAGCCCCCAGCAGCCAATAAGCAGAAGCATGTAGAGGCCCGTTTCGACAAGCCTCTGCGAAAGGAGAATGCTTCGAGGCTAGCCAAGCCCCACAACTTTGACATACTAGCACAACTTGCTAGTACTCCTGCCCGTCTGTCTCTGTTTGAGCTTCTTCGCCTTTCCAAGGACACTCGTGAAGCTCTCTGTGAAGCTCTGAAGGATGCTGAGTCCTTCATCAGTCAGGTCAAGCAGCCTGAAGATCTTTCGACTACATGTGCATACTGTCATTGTGCGGATGAAGTTATCCCCAACATAACCTTCACCCAACAAGACATGCTGCTCAAGCACAACCGACACAACAGGCCTCTGTATTATACAGGGTATATCGGTTCCGTCAAGGTGAAGCGAATTCAGATCGATCCGGGGTCTTCCCTCAGCATCATCCCGAAGACGCTGCTCTCAACACTGGGGATCCCAATGTACCGACTGGCGCCTTCCAACACAACAATCAGTGGCTTCAATACTAGCAAAAGCAAGCCGCTGGGCAAAATACAGCTGAAGTGTCATATTGGTAACCTCAGAACTGAGGTCACTTGCTATGTCGTGGACGTTGATGTCAACTACAACCTCCTACTAGGTCGTCCGTGGCTGCATGAGTACATGGTGGTGCCATCTACACTCCACCAAATATGAAATACGTGTACACCAATGACATCATCCGGACGGAGTTCGCGGACATCGACCCTTTCAAGGGGGTTGAAGCCTACTTCACTGATTCCACCTTGTACAAGTCACTTGACGAGAAGGAAGCCAATGATGCTGACGATGAAGCAGAAACGACAGCAGAGCCCGACATGGAGCCAGAGATGATTCCTGACGCTCCTTTAAAAATTCGACTCAAAGGAAAGCCGCCTCAGACGTTGCCTCCTATGAACATCAAGCTGCCTGGAAAGCACCAACTGCTCCAGGTAGAACACCTCTGAAGCTCCCTTGAAGATACGGCTCAAGGGAAAGCCGCCTCAAACATTGGCTCCCTTGTGGCAAAACTACAAGGGAAGGCACCAGTCACTGAAGGCGCAGTTGAGGCACCTCTGAAGGTACGTCTTAAAGGCAAGCCTCCGCAATCATCCGTCTCATCCAAGCTGCCGGAGAAGGCCCACATAGCCCTCTCGGACCCCAAGATCAAAGCTGTGGTGGACTCTCCTGATCCAATCCCAGTACTCACAGATGAAGAGCTAGGGGAATATATCTCTGCCGATGTAGATGTACCCTCTCTGGACAATGTAATCTCGCGGGATAAAATCTCGTATTTCATCAATAATAGAGTATCTTTTAATTATTCTAGTCTTCCATATTGGAATGCCATGTATACATTAGATAACGCTCTACGGTCGTTGCAAACACAAATAACGACCGTCCATCATGTAAATCGAGTAGTCCCGTCCCAAGGGGTCTGCTTTGTAGTCCCATCGCGGAATCGAGACGAAGAATCCATCATCTTCGACAAAGTCGAGCGTCATCAAGACCTCCCGCCACTGAGCAAGAACCAGATACCGGCAGAATACAAGTCTATCGGTACACGGACAAGACAAAGTACCTCATCCAAAAGATGGGTTACGACCTAAAAAGCAACAAAGGCCTGAACTATGGCAAGGGTCGACGTCTTCCTCTCCGGCTTCCAACGCCTAAAGGAAAGACGCATGACTACTATCATCGAACTAGACGGGGGTGGGCTATGTCACGCCACCGTCAACTCCAGAGAGTTCGGAGACAGAAGAAGTAGAACATTCTCTTTCATCTGAAGCATCAACCTGGGATTCCGATACCAGTATCGGATCGGTCTTCAAGAAAGTGCTATCAGCCAATATGACATCTGCACAATCTCAAGAAGATGAAGGCGAAGACCAAACGCCAGAATTCTTCGAAAAAGAACCCTGGGCTCAACGCCTAGAAGAACAGTGGGAGTCTCACTTTGAATTACGCGAACCCCTACCGAAGATGAAGTCGAGCAGATCGACCTTGGGGATGGATCTTCTTCCAAACCCATCTTCATCAGCAAAAGCCTAAAAGGAGAAGATCGAGAATCTTTAATCCAGCTGGCTAAAGAATATATCGATGTCTTCGCTGGAGCTACGAAGATATGCCGGGACTTGATCCCCAGATCGCGATGCATAGGCTTAACATCTTACCTGATGCCAAGCTATAAATCAACAACAGCGACGTTTTCGTCCTGACATCATGAACGCTATAGATCAGGAAGTAGACAAACTCCGACCAGCAGATTCATTCATGAAGAACAACACCCGGATTGGGTGGCCAACGTCGTCCCTGTCACCAAGAAGAATGGGAAGATACGAGTCTGTATCGACTTCAGGGATCTCAATACTGCTTGCCCGAAGGACGAATTCCTGCTTCCAATCACCGACGTGATGATCGACAACACATGTGGCTTCAAAGCATGTCTTTCATGGACGGGTATTCGGGCTACAACCAGATCAAGATGTTCCCCGATGACGCAAAACACACATCATTCAGGACTCCTAAGGGGGTCTTCTGCTACACAGTGATGCCCTTCGGCTTGAAGAACGCTGGTGTGACATACCAACGAGCTATGAGCACCATCTTCCGTCAGCATCTTCGTAAGACAGTCGAATGCTATGTTGATGACATCGCAGTCAAGAGCCGTCTCAAAGGAGATCACCTACAAGACCTTAAGACAGTCTTCGATCTCATGCGAGCGCATCAACTCAAGATGAACCCCGCTAAATCCTTCTTGGGGTTTTAGCAGAAATTCTTGGGCTTCATTATCACAGCGAAAGGCATTCATGTCGATCCCGAGAAGACCAAAGCCATCTTGACATGGACCCTCCGAAGAACTCCGAGAACTTCGAGGCCTGCAAGGGCGTCTGGCATACATCCGGAGGTTTATAGCAAACCTTTCGGGAAATATCAACCCTTCACCCAGCTCATGAAGAAGGGAGTCTCTTACGTTTGGATAGGGAATACCAAAAAGCTTTCGACGACATCAAGGCTTACTTGACGAGCCCGCCAGTCCTGGTGGCACCCGTCGCCGGCAAACCATTTTCCTCTACGTCCGTGCCATGGATCATTCTTCAGCGCTCTGCTTGCTCAGAACAGCGATACAGGCTATGAGCAAGCTATCTACTACCTCAGGAGAACATGATCGGGGCCGAACACCGGTACAACCCCGTTGAAAAAGAGTGTTTGGCTTTGGTATTTGCCATCCAGAAGACTCGCCATTATGTCTCGGGCCAGACAATTCATGTCATCTTCCGAGTCAATCCACTCAGAGTTCTCATGATGAAGCCAGGGTCATTAAATTCCCGGCTAGCTACATGGGCAATCCTGGACGTCATACAACATGGTGTTGTTCCAAAAAAGCCATCAAGGGTCAGGCTCTGGCCGACTTTTTAGCTGCACCCCTATCCCAGAGTCCTCAAGACTCTATGAAGATACCCGGATAAGGTCCAAGAATCAAACGTCACCGAAGAAAGCTCCGTCTGGCGGATGTTTTTCGATGGCACTTCAAGAACAGGCCCCGAAGGCCAAATCATCGCAGGTGTGGGGGTAGTCCTAGTCTCCCCCGATCAGCTGGTCATACAGCGTGCCTACTCTCTTTCAAAGCCGTGCTCCAACAATGTTGCCGAGTACAACGCTCCATCATGGGACTCCATCTGGCACAACAGCTGGAGGTGGATCATCTGGAAGCCTACGGCGACTCAAAACTCGTCGTTAACCAGGTCAGAGGGTAATACGAAGTTCGCCATGAAGATCTGATTCCTTACCATGAAGTTGCATTGAACATCGTTTCAACCTTCACCAAGTTCTTCATCGAACATGTACCTCGTTTACAAAATTTGGAGGCTGACGCTCTGGCTGGCCTCGCAGCCTCATTGGCAGCACCCTCGGGACTCAACACTATGTCACGGTAGTTGGTCGAGACTTGGTCTGTCCTAAGAACAACCTATGCTCACAAATGGCCCATGCCATGTCGACAAGTGCTGGTGTTAATGTCCGAGACTGGAGATTCCGTCCATCGACTTGCTGTCTATGGAATTCTTCCGGAGGACCCGAAAGAAGCCGTCTCAGTCAGGAGGCGCTCCCTTCGATTCTATTACGATACAGCTACTAAAATGCTGTACCGACGCTCCTACGATGGACTTCTCCTTCGATGTTTGTCCAATGAAGAAGCAGCCGAAGCCCTTCGAGAAGCTCACAATGGAACCTGCGGGGCCCATCAACCTGGCCCTAAGTTGCAGGATCGACTGCGATGCATGGGCTACTACTGGCCAACCATAGCAGCCGACGCTGTCGACTATGCTAAAAAGTGCCATGCATGCCAGCTTCACGCTGACTTCATCCATACACCGTCAGAACCACTACATCCTACGGTCGCCTCCTGGCCCTTCGAAGCCTGGGGCATGGACATTGTAGGACGATACCCCTCCTTCATCAAGGGGACACCGCTTCATCCTAGCCATCACCGACTACTTCTCTAAATGGGGCAGAAGCAGTTCCACTGGCGGAAGTGAAGAGCTCTAGGGTGATCAGCTTCATCAAGCACCATATCATCTACCGTTTCGGGGTACCTCGGAGGATTATTCACGATAACGGTCCTCAGTTCATCAGCCATGTTTTAAGCAGATTCTGTGACAAGAATCGCATTCAAAACGTGGCATCAACCGAATACAATCCGACAGCAAACGGATTGGCCGAGGCGTTTAACAAGACTATTATCAGGCTACTCAAAAGGTCGTGTCATCCAACAAACGCGACTGGAACGAAAAGCTCGCGAATGCCTTTGGGCCTACCGTACAATGGTACGGACCCCGACGGGCAACACACCATTCTCCTGGTCTACGGGAGCGAAGCGGTACTGCCTCT